>JAMYHI010000035.1:19607-35708 GCA_025531525.1 Pichia sp. P7020A | reverse complement strand
TGCCGGTGGTGGAGGTGGAATTGCAGCAGGTGGTGCCGGTGGAGGAGGGGGGATCGCAGCTGGAGGGGCTGGTGGTGTTGGTGGAAGAGCGGTCGGAATTGGTGGTACTTCGCCAGACCTATCTAAAGCAGTAGCTTCTGGGGATGACGGCGGAGTAGGATCAATGAATGAAGAGTCTTCAGACTTGGCATCGTAAAAATCGTTCTCATTTGAATCGTTGGATGTAGGAAGTAGAGCCTCTTCAGGTGCTGAAATTGGAGGTGCTGAAGTTGGAATTGGTGGCACTTCGATTGGTGTTTCGACTGGAATTGGCGGTGCATCGAGTGGAGCTGATACTGCTTCAATTGGTGTTTCAGCTAGCACCGGTGGTGCTGGTGGAAACGATGGCGGTGCTTCAATTGGTGCTTCGACTGGTACTGGTGGTGCTGGTGGAAACGATGGAGGTGCTTCAATTGGTGCTTCGACTGGAATTGGTGGTGAATCGATTTGGGCAGTCTCCTCCTCATTCTGGGTAGCCGCTGGTGGTACGTAAGTTGTAGATCTGGATGGTTGTGAACTGCCACCAAATAACATGGAAGCAAGCTCAGCTTGTTTGTTTGCCGTTGGCATTTCATCATCCTCACTCTCTTCTTCTGCAGAGTCAGACCACTCATCATCCTTGGAAATACCCATCTGAGATGCTCTTTGTTTCTGTAACTTCGCATGATCGACAGTCGAGGTATCTGAGTTTGACTTTGACGCATTTTGCAATTTGGAGAAAGGATTTGATCCACCTGTGCTTACATCAGCCTTAGCTGGCTGGGCTTCTTCCTTCTTTTCCTCTGGTGGAGGCGCAGAACTACCCATCATTGAAGCAAAAGGATTGTTGCTGTGTGCAGAAGAAGCCGTAGTTGCAGAAGGCTTGGTTGTATCGGCCGCAACTGATGCGCTAGGTGGTACAACTGCCGTTGGTGGTGCTGTCTTCTTCTCGTCATCTTCGTCGTCCCAACCATCGTCAGATTCCTCGGCCTCCTTCTTCAATGCAGCCATTTCCGCCTTCAATTTGGCAAGCTTTTGCTCCTTTCTCGCCTTTCTTTCCTTTTCTCGCTTTTCCAAAGCTCTCTTCTGTTCTAGCATAGCCTTATACTCTTCATCGTCATCATCGCTATCTGAATCACTATCTGAATCGCTATCAAAATTCTTTGGCTTCTCGGATGCAGCTGGTGGCGGAGGAGGCGGAGCTGCATTGGATCGGGTCGGTGGTGGTGCAGGCGCTGGCGCTCTCGGCTTTTCGACAGGCTTCTCTACAGGATTCTCTTTCTGTTGAGGAGCAGGAGGAGGGGCTGTTTCTTTTGATTCAGCAGCAGGATTGGTTGTTGATGAAGACTTCCGGGTGATACCAAGCTTCGCCAATCTTTCATTCATTCTCTTTTCTGCCTTTTCTTTGATCTTTCTAGCTCTCTCTTCAGCTGCACTCAAACCAGAAGAGCGCTTAGATGGTTCTGCTGTCTCAGAAGTGGTGGTGGCTACTGCTCCATTGGAGTTTGAAGTTTGCAAAGAAGCAGCTGGCTCCGCTAAGTATGGGTTGCTCAAAGATTTTGGTTGAGAAATGGCAGTCTTATGCGCTGGCTTTGTGGAGTTCAAATAGTCGATGAATTCTGCAACTTCCTTGCTTTGAACACCTTGCTTCTTTTCCCATTTATCGTGACCCACTGCCATGGAATTGGTTAAATTCAAAGACTCTGCAACTTCTGTGATCAAAGTCTTGATAGAACTTGCGATATCTTGGATAACGCTCTTCTGTTCATCATACTCCTTGGTAATAGCGATAACTTCATTATTGAGCTTTGCTTCATTGGATTCAAATGCATCAAAGTTGGGTGCAGGTTTACCTGTAAGCTTAGCCATCTTTGCCTGTAACAAAGCCTTCTGTTTTGCTATTCTCTTATCACTCTCTGTAACTTCGCCATTTGGACCAGTTCCCTTAAAGTCAATACCTGATGGGTTTTCCTTCTGTAACTTGAGTCTGAAAAGTTCAATCTTTCCAGCCTTAAGCTTCTCATCCATCTGATTGATCGCCTCAACCAGTTGTGGAACCTTATCAGCAAAATGGTTCAACTTTTGGCTCAACTTCTGCTTCTCCTCCACAGAGTCGATGTTAGAGAAATTAGATGAGTTAAGTTGTGATTGCACGCTCTTGATCTTTGTCTTCAACATCTCAATATCATTCAAGGATCTCTGTTGAGTTGCACTGATATTCTTGTCGGAATCTTCCGCGTCAATTGCAGCTAACAGAATCTTCTTTTCGTGAATTTTCTTCTTCAAATCGTCAATAGACAGTTTAGTGGAGAAAGCACTTGAATTTGGACTGGACACTTCCTCCTCATCCTTTGAAGTTCTTCTTCTGTGTCTTGAGCTGGAAACATATCCAATAGAATCATCGTCATTTTTGTAGGCTGTACCAGATCTGGTGACACCTGGTTTAACGTTCAAAGTGCTGCCGACACCCCCATTAGCGGCTTGCTTTCTAAGCTGATCCTTCATAGAATCAACTGTGTTCTCTAAGACCTTCGATGAAGGTGGAACGAGTTCAGGTGGTAAAATATTAGGAATGTCGAATCCATTCAATCTTCTATAAATCAAATGCATTGCCACAGCGAATTCATCCCTATTCAATTTACCCTTGTTACCTTGATCTGCAAGAGTCCAAATTTTCTCCAGGTCACCAAAGCTCAAACCAGATTTGGTGAAAACGCCAATGGCGATTTCACCAGATACAAAACCATGTCTCTCTTTATCCCATTGCTTGAAAATGTTATCATAAATGAGCTTCTCTTGCTTGGTGATGGCCCAGGTGACATTAGAAGCAGATTGACCACCCATTTGATTTTGCAACATATTTGACTGAGTCTGTGCATTGGGCATGAAGTGAGATTGCATCATATCCATACCTGGCAAGCCACCAGTAGGAGTGGAAACAAAACCCCATTGACCAGGTCTGCCTGTTGGCATTGGTTGTAAACCAGTCTGTTGTGGGTATAGGCCAGTTTGTTGAGGCATCATACCAGTTTGTTGAGGCATCATACCAGTTTGTTGAGGCATCATACCACCAGTTGGCTGAGCCATGAAACTTGTCATAGGTGGTGCAGTACCTGTGGCTTGAGGAATCAGACCACCGGTTCTCTGAGAAAAGATACCTGTTGGTTGCGAAGTTAGCAATCCCGGTTGAGATGGCTGAACTGGAATCAAGCCAGCAGTTTGCTGAGCTGTCAATGGAACTAAACCCGTTCTCTGAGCAGTCAGTGGAGTTTGCTGTTGGTAGCCAGTTTGTTGGTTTTGGATTGGGTTATTCGCAGACTTATCATTCTTAATGCCAATGTTAAAGTTGATTGCATCAACAAATCCAGTGACTTCATTCTTGATTTTCAATGGTAACTCGAATGGAATGGATTGGCCTCTCTTTGCCATGTTAGCTAGATGTAAGGCAACACAAAATTCAGGGAACATTAAAGATCCGGACTTGTTGGTATCAGATAACTCCCAGAGGTTGGATAATTGGACAGCTGATAAGCCAGATTTCATCAAAATGGATTTCGCAGTGCCTCCAGCCATGGTATTATCACCCTTTGGAACATTGTTTCTGAAAATAGTTTCAAATCTTTCCTGGTCTCTTGCAGTGATGAATGAGAGTCTAATTGGAGGCAACTCCAAATCGTTCTGTTGAGAACCCATACTTGTCAAATTAGAGATGAAACCAGTTGGTTGAGCTGTCAATGGTTGATTGACACCATTAGCTTGTGAATTCCAACCAGTACCCTGAGATTGCAATGGCATAGTACCAAATGAAGTTGGTGGCTGATTCCAACCCGTACCTTGAGATGCCAGTGGTTGCTGGTATCCTGTAGCTTGAGCTTGGAAACTAGTCATTGGCGGACCTTGGTTCCAACCAGTGCCCTGGGACATCAGAGGTTGTTGTTGTTGCACTTGCTGTGGAACTTGCTGTGGAACTTGCTGTTGGTAACCAGTTCTTTGTGCCGTTAATACCTGACCTCCGGTGGCTTGTGGTTGGAAACTAGTCATTGGAGGACCTTGATTCCAGCCAGTACCCTGGGACATCAATGGTTGTTGTTGTTGCTGCGGAGCTTGTTGCATAGTTTGTTGGTAACCAGTTCTTTGTGCCGTCATACCTTGACCGCCAGTAGCTTGTGCTTGGAAGCTTGTCATTGGAGGACCTTGGTTCCAACCCGTTGCTTGTTGACCCAAACCTTGAGTTTGTTGAGAATATTGAGGTTGGAACTGTTGTTGAGCCTGTTGAGGAGCATTTTGCGGTTGTTGGAAGCCAGTTCTTTGTGCCATCAGGCCTTGTACTCCAGTCTGTTGAGATGACAGCTGGGTACCAAATCCATAACCTGTAGGTTGTGTCTGTAAAGAGTTAAGCTGTGGTTGCTGCTGTTGCTGTTGCAGCGGTTGTTGCTGTTGCTGCGGTTGTTGAGTTGACCAATTGTTGGCATATCCGGTTTGTTGTGGATACCCCTGGTTGTTTTGGTAACCGTACTGCTGTTGCTGGTTGTTATTATACTGATACATTATCTGAAGGTGATAGTTGATAATGGGTCAATTGAATAATGCCAGCGTATTTTTGCAGCAAAGGTAAGAGATTGTACTTTGGGTGTTTGAATATAGTAGACTGAAGTGGGAAAAAAAACAGATGGATGTTATAGCAACAACAATGAGCAGCTATGTGTGATCGAAGCGGGCTTGCTCTGGTGCGATTGAAGGATTCAGTGCTTTGCGTCCAGCATTGAGTCCAGCACCGTGCGCCTCTCTCCTCAAGTCTCGGGAAGGAAGAGGACATGAATCGGGAATTCAGAAAATACGAGAAGTGGCGCGGGTAACAGCGAGCCCAATTGGGAAATCTGAAATCTGAAATCTGAATTGGGCTTTTTTTCTTCGTTTGATTTACCGTTTACGAGCTGGCTAAGAGGCCATGGCCAAACAATAAATATAAATATTATATAAAGGGAGAATGAAAGGTACAGGAGAAAAATAAAAGGTCAAAGGAAAGGAGAAGGGAAAGGAAAGGAAGAGAAGGAAGAAAGGAAAAGAAGTAAAAAAGGGGGTTAAGAGAGGTCGCCTCAAAGCTCGTTGAGATCTTCCATAGATTTCAAGAACTCTTCCACAAGATAATCTTTCACTTTGGAGGAGAGCACAAGTTCGTCGGATGCATCCACTTCGCCGAGGTACACTCTCATGTGAGCCAAAATCTCCATCAGTTGGAGGTTAACCTTAGGAATATCTTCGGCATTTTTCATTGATTCGCTTGAGTTCTGCTTCCAAATAGTATTGTGGTTGAAAACATACTCGTTCAATGAATTGAGAGTGTCAATGGAAACGGCTTCATGAACGTTTAAAAGAGAAATGAATTGAAACGATGTGAGTTTGTGATAAGTTAAGTCTGGTAACTTAATCTTTGAGAGCCACTTATAGCAGGTTTCGTAATCGTTAGTGAACATGAGGTGATACTTGAGAACGGCACTCAGAAGGGCAATCTTCAAGTCTGAATTCAAATTGATGAAATTTCTTGACTGAGTCTCGCATACGTCGATGCACTCTGAGACACCTTCATAGCTTGGTTCTGTGAAGAAATTGACAAATTTGCACTTAATCTTCATGTTTTCATCCATCAAACTTTCTAAGGTAAGCAATCTGTTCAAAACATAGCCAATTTCAAGCCTCGTGTGGTGACACTCTCTAGAGATCTCACATTCTTCAACTTTTCTAGAATCATCAAGTTGCATAAACTCAAATCGCAAAACTTCCAAGTGAACCAGCTTCTCCATGGCGTATCTGAAAAGATGGTGGACTAACCAGTCTCCACCAATGGAAATTAAGCTCTGTGCATTACCATTATCACTTGCGCGTTTGATGATGTCACGCATAGAAAGAGACGTATAGGATTGCATGGAAAGTTCACTTAGATTCTCGGATACCAGATATTCTGTACACTGGCTCCAATATTTAGATCCCTTTTGGATTAATAATGAAGTTCCCATTTTCCATCCATTAGATGCACGCCATTCAAGGACTCTCTTCAAAAAGAGCGCTTTCAAGAAACAGTTTTTTGTTGTATTTTCCATAGCTAACACCTTTGCTGTAGTGGTTAAGAAATCGGTGCAAAGTGTATTATCTTTCAAAGTGATATCAATTAGAACTTTCTCAGCATCTTCGTAAGTGATCGTCATATGCTTCTCCAGGATAGCGCTTGGATGCATCATTGATTGAATAACTAGCGTGACAACATCATTGACTGTCAAGTTCATATTCTCGTATCTTTTCTGATATTTCTTGTATGTTGTCAAGGCAGATGGAAGGATGAACGTGTAAAATAAATACGTTGCTAACATTAGCTTGATAAGACCAGATGCAAGTAGACTTGTGTCAGAATGACCGAGGGATGATGCAGATGTAGATGAAGATGAAGATGCAGAGGCTCGTGCAGAGGCAGTTGAAAAGGAAAACACAGGTAATGCAAAGAGTCCTCTCTGATTAATTGGAGATGCATCTTGAAGGTCATCCAATCCTGAGACGCCTAATAATGCACCTATGCTACCTATCATCAGCTTCTTTGTGAGTGATTGGTGATCGGGGAATTGTTGATTTTGTGAGTTTGGATCATGGGGAGACAGGAGATTGCTCCCGCGACTCGTGTTGTTACTGTTCCCATTACTGTTGGTGTTAAATGGAGATGTTTGCAGGCTCACCGATTGAGCATTGCCGTAGTATTGTTGGGGTTGTTGTAATTGTTGCTGCTGTTGCTGTTGTTGTTGCTGTCTCTGCTGCTGTTGTAAGAACATTTGCTGTTGCCTCTGCTGTTGCTGAATACTTCTCAGCTGTTCATCAGTGAGTTGGATACCGCTCGCTTCAATGATTGCTCTAAGACTCTCGTTCTCTTCCTTGTAGTTTTCAATCTTCTTCTCCAAATGACTAATATACTCAGATGCTTTTGATAGAATTGTAGCCTTATTCAACTTCTTAGCCGGTTTTAAGCCATCTAATTTGATCTCATCGTCAGAGTAACCATCACCTTCATAATAATCATCAGTCTCTTCTACTTCATTGCCAATATTTCTAGTCCTGTGGTTACCATTTTTGGCCACGAGGATTCTCAAAGAAGGAACACAATTTCTCAATTCGATGATCTTCGAGTTGATGTTAGTTCTGTACTTCTTCTCAATCAAATTATGAGATGATTTCACCTTACGGCCATGTTTATATTGAGATCCAGTATCATTTATTGAGTCATTATCATTAACAGTCTCACTATTATTGGTTGTAGTCTGATACAATGGTGTACCTTCCTTTTTCACTTGATAATTGTTTGCAGAGTTTGAGTTTCTCAATTCGGTAGCACGCATACTATTGTTGTTACTGCTACCCATATTATTACTATTGCCGCTACTATTGTTATTGCTGTCAGCCTTCATTGAAGTTGGAGATTCCTTCTTCAATATAATATCCTCTTCAGCTTCATCAACGGTATTTAAATTCTCACCATTGTATTGAGGGAAACTGTTCTCATTTGTATTGAAAGTGACGGTACTATTGGATGCGGATTCGGCCATGGGGACTGGTAACAGCTGTTGTGGATAGAGGAGATCATTGTTGATATTACTTTGATTTCCTAAATCAACATTAAAATCATTACCCTCAGTACTATATTGGGAGTCGACATGAGAATTTGTGGAACTGAGAAAAAAATCGTCAGGTGAAGATCCAGTGGAATAAGGGGATAAAATTCCAGAATTCAAAGAGCTCACTGCATCATTCAACTCATTAAAGTTTACTTCTGAACCAAAATGAGAAGAGTTACTGACAAAGCTTCCAAACCTCGATGTGTTGTCATTCTGATTACCATTCTGGAAATCTGGATTGCCACCACCAATGCTAATTGGCTGTTGGCCTTGATGATGTTGTTGTTGCTGTTGATGCTGTTGCATTGGGTGTTGTGGCACTTGGTGGAGTTGTTGTTGTGGTTGTTGCTGTTGCGGTTGCTGTTGTGGTTGCAGCATTTGATGTTGCATCTGTTGTGCCTGTTGCTGTAGCATGTGCTGTTGAGCTTGCTGATGGTACTGCTGTTGTTGTTGCAGATACAGTTGAGTACGGTCTAAGATTTGCTCGTGCAAATTTGTCTGATTGTCGAGGTCGTCACCGTTAGCGTCCTTAGAGGCATTTGTGCCGAACAGAGACTCGTAGTCGTTGAATCCTGACATTGTAATAGTGGTGTATAATCTATCCTATAAGTCTTACCGTTAATTTGGGATCCGCTGTATAGTGTGGTGGGGCGGAATAGCAATCAAGCGTTGACTTTCGGAGCAGTCGTTGAGTGGGAACTGGAAGCTTCAAAAGAACAGGGGTGTCAATAGTCGACGTTGGACGGATTGTGTCGGGGTTTATTCACGATATTGGGAGCAGTTGGTTGTGGACGGAGATAATGCAGCTAGCGCTGTAGACTGTTGAAGTTGTATAGTTGCAAGCTATTGCCCTTTGCCTTTAGACTGTTGTGCGCCGTATGTCCTCAGCTCTTTGCTCTTTGCTCTCTGCCGTATGCACGCCGATCGCTGCCGGTCGAATAGCTGTAGTTCGTAGCCGTCTCCAATGCATCCCATCCGCCATCCCCAATCCCGAATCTCCATTAACTCTAGGAACGGCCCGGAGTCAAAAAAAAATAAAAAATAAAAAATAAAAAATTAATTGAGCCCCGGGGCCGATTATATTGGGAATTGGGAATTGAGAAATTTCACATTTCCCATGGGGAAAGGCGAAAGTGCCCACTGGAATTGTAGAAGTTGGTGGGCAATGGGCGATGGGCATGGCAGTGGGTGCTGTCCGCTGGCCGCTGGCCGCTGGACGGTCTCTGATTGGTCAGCAATGGCTGTAACTATGAAGAAAAGTAGCAGATCATCGCTCGCTATTGCTTGTCATGCACTCGTCCCTGTATGGCATGTATTCTGGTCAGTGCAAATGTAATGCCAGTCAGCTTCGTATGCGTGCACAAAGAAAGAGACTCTCTACAATCGACAAGTAGATACATGTCGCTGTACAAAGGGGACACATGGAGTACTTATCTGATATACATGAAACAAGCTCTTATAGCATATACGTAAGATGGGATATCGCATGTTGCCCCAGTTACTCACGAGACACACATGCAGTGGATCGATTCCATGGCCGTTATCGTCTCAGATTCATGTAAAGTTTCCCGGTCGTACCAGCATGTGCTGGTTTCAACGGCCCCCAAAATCGATATATGGCGGAAACTGTTCATGCACAACTAGCTGTATCGTACCACTTTTACCTTTTACATCATTTCATTTCGCTGCCAGCTCTTGAGCTCTATAGCTGGCTGCAAAAAAAGCAAAAAGATCATCATCAAATGAAAATGCGAATTCTGTGGATCGAACACAGGGCCTCCAGATCTTCAGTCTGGCGCTCTCCCACTGAGCTAAATCCGCTTCGGTTGAATAAAAACGGTCTGAGGGAAACTCAGAGCCATATTAATCTGAAAATGATTGGGTCACGTGACTAAGGTTACGGCAGTTTTTTTGAATCTTAAAGCAGTGTAAAACTACAAACGTTTACCAATATCGTGCTCATTTAAATGTACATTCAAGAAGATTATAGAGCAAGAATATCTAGAAAAATCAGTACTTTGCTGTACACAAGATTTACATACCATCTTCCAAACCAAACAGTTTGTTCCAATCAAGTAATAGTTGGTCGTTAAACGTAGAATCCGTACCCTCGGTCGCTGTAGTGATGTGATTAATAAATTCAGAAAACCCTTTCTCCATTGTATCTGTGGGGTTATTGACATTAACATGTACTTGAGAAACTGTTTCAGTTGTTGATTGCCGCACATCAGACGTATATCCACCATCAACTTTTCCCTCTTCAGATCCGGCAAAGCCGAAGTACTTAAGAAGAATGCTTATATTATTACTGAATCCACGCATATCACCACCACTATTCCCTCCATACCTCTCATTGATGCTTTTGATTTCCATTATGGAGGAAGATATCACGGTGGAGTCAATACCATGACTTTTCACCAACTCCCTCTTTATGACATCAAATTGCTCATTATTACCAAGGAAAATCTTATATGCCAAAAGTAGTAGCATCAAAGAATTGTAGGCATAAAACATATCATAATGTAGCATACCATTGAAGTATCCAGATTTCACAGAAGATTCCACAACTTTGACAAGTTTCACGGCACACCCCATCCCATGACAGAGCGTTTCAATCACTCCAGGATCTAGTTTGCGTGATTTTAAAGGATTTACAACAACTGCCATCAAATATGGTGCAATCAAGCATGTTGCGCAATAGTGATATTGTAGATGTAATTTGATAATGTATCGTTGAATATTGGGCTTATCATGAAGTTTCATCTCATCACTAGCACCAGCCGCCCAACTTTTCAAGCTATCATTAATCATGGTAACCTGGTTTAGGTTCTCTTGACACCAAGGATTCCTATTTCTACTCAAGTCCTCCCTATTTTTCAAGATCTTGAACATTATCTTGAACAATTCCAATGATTTCATATAATTTTCCTTGAAAAGCACATCATCCATACAACGAAGTTTTGGGAAAGCCAAATCAACATCATAAAGTGTCACGTTTGGAAGTTTCCCCAACATTGCGCAATTGTTCATGTGTAATTTGAAACTCGACCACCACAAAACTCTTACTTCCTCCCTGTACTCTTCATTATACTTGGAAAGGTTAGACTCTCTGTTCAACCCCATTCCTGCCATCTTCAAACAACAATTAACAAAAATCTGCCATGCTACCTCTTTCTTCATGATAGTAGTACAATGTAATCCCATTAGGTACAAGACCCGAATACAATGAATGTTACTGGAGAAAAGAGATCCAGAGAAGCACATCACTGTCACTTCAAAATATTGGTCTATCACTGAGTTGGGCGCAACATTGAAGGGCATAGAGTCAGGGTTTTGAAGTCTCATTGATAGCAAACAGTTTCGTCCTAAAATCCACACTAAATATATCTCGCATATCTCTTCATTGCAAAACTCCCCGAAATTGTCAGTCCGTCCAGTCATCAACAACAAGAATTCAGAGTGTCGAAGTCTAAATCGCCTCTCGTTCAAAACTAGGTAACTCTTGTGAAGTTTATCAAAAAAGACGTCAATATACAACTCACATTCCTGAGGTGGTAGTAAATTGAGTATTAACGATTTGTGGACATCCACCCCGTTGACTCGTAATGGCATACTTGTAGGTATATGCGTTGGCTTATGCATAAAGAAACTAGAATCAGCTTCAGCGTTTGTTGCCTCATCCGAGCTTATTTTCAGTAGTGCTTTGAACAAACGATCAGCACCACCAAGAGCTATCTGAGATGGGCCTGTCCGAACTGGTTCTTCTGATTGCTTGACAGTTATATCAAGTTCAGAATGTAACGAGTTCGAACTTTCTGACTTCAAGCCCGATTTACTCTCCACGTTAGTCTGTGCTTTCTCCCTTGCTTTGGGTATCAGCTGATCCTCAATTTTGATCTTAGATGCCACGATGCCATTGTCACCTGCAGTATCGGTTCGTTGTTCTAGCTTCACCGGATCAGTGATTTCACTTTCTTCAGTCTCATCGTCTGAGTCATCGGATTCTTGAACGGGGATTTGGACGAATAAACTATCTGCGACCCTCTTCAAATGTAGTAGATTCTCAGGATCACATTCTGGAAACATTGCCTTGACAATACCAACCAAATATCTTAGCTGTTTCAAAGTAGTCTTGCTGACGGGGAAGTATTTCCTCTCCTTTCGAGGTATGGTCACCGTACATGTGGCATCGCCCCTGACGCAATTATCACACGGTGTAGTATCATCAAATATCTGTTTACCATTCAGAAATCGTTTGCAAGCACGTTTTTTGCTCTTGCAACGATCACAGCTGAATAGTGCCCTTTTCCTCTGAGAGTACGGCACATGAACCTTTTTCTTCGGTTGACGCATTTGACGAATTTATGTCCTGCTCACAACTACACCCTCTTGCTCGGTGACCCACTATACACCAGTACCAAGTACTTCCATTATAACTTATCGATCCTCCACAGGATGCGGAAATACTCCACCCACGCGCCACGCTAATTCAAATTTTTTTCATGTCGATCAAGTTTAGACTTGCTCTATCGCCTATCGCCTATCGGGCTAAAGGACAAAGAGCAAGGGACAAAGATGAGGGACCAGTACGAGTAATTCCGGTAATTGTCTATGCGTCCGTGTTTGCGAGACTGTATAAAGCAGATGCCATTTGCCGCATAATGGTGGTGAGAGAAACATACGCTCAACGTCACTTTTGATTATGTCTGTGCGCATCCGCAACTGCATTGGTGAGCTAGGCAAAATGGCGCCAATTGCCCAAATGGATTTTGCAACTAACTCTAGACGTTCAACGGTGTACTCCACCAAGGGAATGGTATCATCTACTCAGCCATTGGCAAATTCTGCTGGTATTAGTATTCTCAATCAAGGAGGGAATTGTGTTGATGCATGTGTCGCCATGGCTGCATGCTTGTGTGTGTTGGAGCCTACATCTACCGGTATTGGTGGGGACTGTTTTGCACTTTTCTATAAGAATTCAGATAAAAAAGTGTACGGGATGAATGGTACGGGGAGAGCTGCAGGACAGCTTTCAATTGACTGGTTGAAGGATCACAGACCTGATGAAGTAATGAATACTCTTAGATTGAAGGAAGACTCAGTATTCAAAGTCACCGTTCCTGGGGCTATTGCAGGTTGGCAAGATTCTGTGGAGAGGTGGGGTAGTGGTGAAATTTCGTTCAAGAATATTCTCCAGCCTGCAATTGACCTATGTAAGAATGGATATCCAGTCTCACAGATTAGCGCTTATTTGTGGAAATGTGGAGAGAAGAAGCTATTGAAGGAAAATTCGAACATGGATGATTTGAAGTGGTTTCTACCGAATGTCAATGGTACAGAGGCACCAAAGAAAGGTCAGTTCATGAAGAATTTATTGCTAGCTGAAACTTTGGAAGAAATTGCCCAAAATGGCAAGGATGCTTTCTATAAAGGTGATATTGGGAGAAACATTGTTGATGAACTGACTCGAAGAGGTCATGTTATGTCACAGGATGATCTATCGAACCATACATCTACATTCGTCAATCCAATAAGTTATAAGTTTTTGGAACACAAACTATGGGAAATTCCACCGAATGGATCCGGGATCATTGCGTTGATTACATTAGGGTTAATGAAAAACTTAGAGAAGGCTAATAAGCTTAAACTTTCTGAGATGAAACACAATTCTGCTGAGTACCTACATTTGTTGATCGAGTGTTTGAAGATCAGTTTCATTCAGTCTGAAGAATACGTCAGTGACTACGATCATTACAGGGAAAAAACGGGTATTGATCAGCATTCTTTTTTGAAGGAAGTGTTAGGTGATGAATACTTGACTCGCATAAGCGAAGAATTTAGTGCTGATAAAATATTGGAGAACAGTAAGGTATTAGTTCCGAATCCAATGTTCAAATCTGATACAGTTTATTTCACAGCCACAGATAGCGAGGGGAACGCATGTTCTTTCATTAACTCCTTATACGATAACTTTGGCAGTGGTATAATCGTGCCAGAGAGAGGATTTGCGCTTCATAACAGGGGTGGCAATTTTAGTCTCAACCCACACAGCAAGAATTCATTAGAAGGTGGTAAAAGACCATATCATACCATAATTCCAGGAATGATCACCATTCCCATTTCGACATCATCTGCCATTGCCGATGAGACGAGGGAAGAACTTTATGCAACATATGGTATTATGGGCGGATACAACCAGCCACAGGCGCACGTTCAAGTGTACTTAAACATGTTATTGTTTGGGATGGATCCACAGGAAGCATTGGATGCTCCACGTATCTCACTTTTTTCACATCCGGATTACAAGCACACTGATAGAGGATGCGGATCAGATGGACCTGCAAGTAGTGATGTTACATGTGTTGGAATCGAGGATGGAATATCTGCAGATGTTGTTAAAGAGTTGGAGAAAATCGGACACCAAGTGAGAGTTGTCTCTGGGTACGATAGAAAGATGATGGGACGGGGTCAAATTATTAGGAAAGAATCGAAACCCGAGGATGATTTCATTGTCTTTGCAGGAGGTAGTGATCTGAGAGGAGACGGTGCCTCCGCACCACAGGTGTAGAGCTAACTAGCATAATAGCATTTCATTGTCGTAGCGACAAAGAAACCATATAGCAAGTCCAATATATGTAACATTTAGAATGTGTTCTATCCAACATTAGAAGCCTTAAAAGTAGGACCGGTCAAACCGGAGCTGCTGCTGGAGATCAATGCAGTTATAATCCACAAGCCACAAGCCACATGCACGCCACATATGCTACATGATTCCACGCAAGTTAGTGAGACTGCTTCTAATTGGACCAGCGTCGCTCTAGCGAAGAGCCCATGTGCACATGTGTGATTGCACGTTAGCCGAGGGGATCAGTACGTGTACGTCTACAGAATTATTTCGAGCTGCAGGATAATCACTCGGCTCAGGAAGCCGGACAGCTTATAGGCGGACCATATATCGAGTGTTGATATTCATCGGCCTTAAAATAACAAGTTCCGTACGACTCATGTCCGGCATAAATATCTTAAGTCTAAGCCTGTACTTTGAGGCGTTCGGTTCCTTTAGCACTACGACGGACGACGTACTCTGCCACGCCAGCAAGTCCCTGTACTTGATAACTTGCACACTATCTGTATAGTATATCTGCCATGTTCTGGCCCGTACGGATGCCGTCAGCTCGCCGGGTACCCAACCAGCTGGATTCGGGTTCTGGTTTTTGTTTTCTGTTTCCATTTTTGCTTTACAGTTTACACAGCCGTGAACGTTAGAGAATTTTGAAGATAATTAATAATGGGGTTAACAATCGAACTTAACAACCAGCTACCAGCGCTGCAAAAGCTGAAAGCGGAAAGTATATACTGCGAACTACATAGTACTGCTCAGTCTACAGGCTGAAATGTATTGGCTAGTGGCGAAGACTAGGGTATAACAACCTGTTTAGGCATTACACAGACAGTTAATCTTTATTAACGTTGAGTGTGCGCATAGCTGGAGGCTGAAGGCAGTAGATCGTTAACATACTCAACGGAATCGAATTTTTTGAGCAGAACATGCGCATGCAGGCCGTTTCCAGCTATATTAAGCAGCTGTCTATATCGAGATGACGGATGCGGACTTAGTACTCGAGCTCTAGCCTCGGAATATCGATATTACTCTAGAGAGAGAGCCAGTTAGAGCTATCGCAGCCCATTACATGCATGATTAAGAGTCCAGCTAGTGCGTATCAAAGAGTAAGTAGAGTAGCCATGTGGTAAGCGGTACCAACATAGGGGGGTTAAGTCAACTTGGATACGAGCTGTTCGAATTCGATCGAAATGTGAGGTATAATCTGCGGAGGAGCTCTGCACGAAAAGAACTAGTGCGCAATTAATCAACTTTACGCTTTATGTCACAGCTATACATTACCTGACACACATTACATGTATGCACACACATGTATGACTTGCTAAAAATCACCGAACATAATGCCTCTATGAGTTGTAGGTTGTAGGATTACTCGAAGGGCTTCATGCGATTAGTTTACAGTCTACTTCCAGGTATCGCCGACAACTCCCTCTTCTTTGAACGCCATCCGTAACGTCGCCGCCTATTTGTTTAAGTTGTGCAAGTTGACCCGCTAACTTGCTCCTTCCACCCGGCACTTGTAGCTGTACCGTCTACGTATAAGTGCTACGTTCTCCCGGCCCAAGCCCATCGCCCAAGGCCCAAGGCTTTAATATTGCCGATTATAGCCCGCTCAATCTGGTCAATAATCAATAAGGCTTTCTTTCCTTTTTCCTTTTTCCCCTTTCCCTTTTCGGTGGCGGGTCTGGGGTCTGGGGATAATTTTGAGACCGGGGGGGGGGGGGGGGGGCACAGGGTATTTGAAACCCCACATACCCCGTTTTTGATTCTATTGCTCTAATCGGCGTAATTCTTACTGGTTGCTACCCC
>JAMYHI010000035.1:0-19597 GCA_025531525.1 Pichia sp. P7020A | reverse complement strand
CGGCGCCCCCGCCCGCGCGCCCCGGCCCCCCGCCCCCCCCCCCCCCCCCCCCCCCACTGGGTATTGGATACCGCTCATTCCCCGTTTTTGCTTCTCTTGCTCTTATCGGCGTACTGCTTCCTGGTTGCTACCCCCATGGCATTCTCTTCTCTCTCCCGTAGTAGTACATTACCCGCTGCCCACTGCCATCCATACACCACTATACACTAACCAGTCAAACAGGAGCCATGCGGTCCGAGATCCGAAATTGAGAAAACTGAAGTGAGTGGCAAATGGCGAATTGCTCAGCGCTCGTTTCCCCTTTTTTCAGAATTGGGTGGTTTGACAATGACGAATGACCGTAGCTATAGCACAACAACACCACGCCCGCCCGCCCAAGATAGGGCTTACGCATATCGCATACACCCAGCTCAGACGCACAAGGCAGATTAGGGAATTCCATAGATAACCGGCAGCGCAATTCAAGCCATTACACTCACAACTACACTTCTGAGCCCCCACGCTATAGTTAATTGTCAATAGGCTCTCTATACTCTTATACTATACATACAGCCTATACACAAATACTGCATACCGTATTCTGTCAAAAGACCTTATTACCGCTGCACAGAAATACTTCAAATAGAGGTCTATACGCGTATATACGTACTCAATCACGTATCTATTTGCATACTATTACCTCACATTACAACACACAGCTAATAAACTTATACCCTTGCATATTTTTTCAATTATACTAAATTGTTGTTAACATCATCATCATGGAATTCAATCCTTCACAATTTAGTATGTCGGATCAAGGTTTTAATCCACCTAACATGAATAACGGCTCGGCAGATATGATTCAACAACAACAACAGCAACCTGATACATTCCAATCCAACAACAATAGTAATATGAACACACCGCACGCGTCCAACGATGGTAATGCAATGCAAGTTCCATCAAATCCAACGAATATTCAGCAACAATTCTTACAACAGGGCCTCTCGATATCACAAATTCAAGAAATTTATAAACGATTACAACAATTGAGGGCTCAACATGGTGCAGCTGCAAATAGAATGCCTCAATATATGAAATTGTTCACATTGTTGTCAAACGATCCAAATTTCCAAAAAATACAGGCTCATCTACAACAGAGGAATAATCAAAATAGATCTCAACAGGGATCCCCTTCACAACAACAAATTCAGACACAGCAATCATCACAGCATATGAACAGCATGAACGGTATGCCGATGAGTCAAATGAATATGAATGGGATTCCGAATGCAATGTCCCCTAATCAGTCTCCGGCAATTTTGAATCAGGAACTTTCTGCTCAACAAAAGAATATGCTCTTGCAGCAGCATCAGGCCAAAATGCAAGCAAAACAACAGATGCAGCAACAAATGCAGCTACAAATGCAACAACAAATGCAACAACAAATGCAGCAAAAGCAACATCAACAGCTACAACAACAACAACAACAACAGCAGCAGCAGCAGCTACAACAACAACAACAACAGCAACAACAGCAACAACAACTGCAGCAACAGCAACAACAACAATTCCAGAGCACAAATATGAGCTTAAATGGAACGCCTCAACAGCAGCAACAAATGCCCCCAGCAGCAGCTGCTGCGGCTGCTACACAACAACAAGCAGGCCAGCAACCAAACCAGCCTTCCACAATATTCCACCCTAGCCAGGCACATATCTTAAAATTTCAAATTGCAACTTTCAAAAAGTTCATACAGAATCAGCCATTAACTCCAGACTTGGCTAACCTGATATCTATGAGCTATGAACAGTTCCCAAAGCAGAAGAATATGTTGATGTCAGTGATGAGTCAACATGGACAATCTCAGCCACAACCACAACCACAACCTCTACAGCCCCAAGAACAAGAACAAGAACAACAACCGCAACCGCAACCGCAACCACAATTCAGTCAAGCTCCTTCTGCCACCTTGCAACGTGTCCCGTCCTTGCAATCCCATGCACCACCTGCACCCGACACAGATACTCAGAGCTTATATCAGCAAGCTCAGATTTTGAAACAGCAGCAGCAGAGGCGAGAAGAATTGAAATTACAGCAATTGCAGATGGAGCAAAAGAAGGCCGAAGAAGTGGCGAAAGCTGCAAAGGCAAACAAAGAACGGAAGAAACGGAAACCGAAGAAAACATCCGCTGAGGATGTTGCTACACCAACAACGGAAGTGCCAGCACCTGCACCTGCTGCTGGTCAGGTTGCTCCAGAGGCAACAGCAACGGCGGCTCTCGTGCAAACGAAGACAGCAGTCGCACCGCAACCTCAAATACGCTTGTTACCACCACACCCACCGGTATCAACCGAGAAGATCGATGTGCGATATGCAAATGTGGATCGAGAGATTGTAAACAACCCACTTGCCAAAGTTGATACTTTTGTCATTCCTCAGCTCAAATCTAATATTTCATATGAATATTTCACTACACAAGAATCCAGAATGTTCACACCATCCCTATATCCAAACCCACTGGACATTGAAGGTGCAAATGAGATCAAAGACTTGCATGAAAATCTCCTCATAGAATATGAGCTCGAAGAACTCGAACAGTTGGCAAAGCTTGACAGCGTCATGGAATATGAATTCGAAGCTTTCAAATTACTCCCTTATCAACGTGCATTGAGAGGTTATGTTCTTGCAGGTATCTCTCACCAAGACATGCTTCTAATCAACCATTTGCCTAATTTCTCTGCCAAAATACGTGGTGTTGGAATTGAAGATGCCGCTTTAGTTAATGCTCTGTACATGGAACAGGAAAAGATTGCCCTTGAGAAGGAAAAGCATGAGGTAATCGAGAGACAGGCGACGTTGCTCAATGCATCCAGTGATCATAAAAAAGTATTCCTTGATAGAAGGTCCAAATACCAACGCCTTGCTAAGAATTTGTCAATTTTCCATCAACAAACTGAGAAGGAAGAACAAAGACGTATTGAAAGAAATGCAAAGCAAAGATTGCAAGCTTTGAAGGCCAACGATGAAGAAGCTTATGTGAAATTACTTGATCAAACTAAGGATACAAGAATCACTCACCTTCTTAAGCAAACTAATTCCTTCTTGAGTAGTTTAACAGAGGCAGTTAGGGACCAACAGAAAGAAACTCACGATAAAATGGTCAAAGTGGGACACACTGATGATAACGATATGGAAGAGGGCGAAAAGTCTGGAAATGGTGCAGCTAATGACGATGATGAAGATTTCGAAGAGAAAAAACAGGATTTAGATTACTATCAAGTGGCGCATAGAATTAAGGAGAAAGTGGTTAAGCAACCTTCTTTACTTGTTGGTGGTACGTTGAAGGAATATCAAGTCCAAGGTTTGGAATGGATGGTCTCATTATACAATAATCATCTTAACGGTATTTTGGCTGATGAAATGGGGTTGGGCAAAACCATTCAATCTATATCTTTGCTCACCTATATCACAGAAGTGAAGAAATTACCAGGTCCGTTCTTGGTGATTGTGCCGCTTTCCACTCTGCCTAATTGGAATAACGAATTTGATAAATGGGCACCAAGCTTGAAGAAAATCAGTTACAAGGGTAATCCTGCACAGAGAAAGGAAATGGCTCAACAGATCAAAGATAGAGACTTCCACGTTCTGTTGACTACTTATGAATACATCATCAAGGATAAGTACTTACTCTCTAAGATTAAATGGGTGCACATGATCATTGATGAAGGTCACAGAATGAAGAATGCAAAATCCAAGTTATCTCACACTTTGAACGAGTTCTATCATACCGATTATAGATTGATCTTGACTGGTACCCCATTGCAGAATAACTTACCTGAACTTTGGGCTTTATTAAATTTTGTGTTACCTAAGATTTTCAATTCCGTCAAATCTTTCGATGAATGGTTTAACACTCCTTTCGCTAATACTGGTGGCCAAGATAAGATTGAATTGTCTGAAGAAGAGACACTTTTAGTCATTCGAAGATTACATAAGGTTCTTAGACCTTTCCTTTTGAGAAGATTGAAGAAGGATGTGGAGAAGTCCTTACCTAATAAGGTTGAAATGGTCATCAAATGTAAGAAGTCAGGTTTGCAAGCCAAGATGTATCATCAAATGCTCAAGTACAATAAACTATTTGTTGGTGATAAGGAGAATAAGGCCGTTGGTATCAAGGGTATGAATAACAAATTGATGCAATTGAGAAAGATCTGTAACCATCCGTTTGTTTTCCCGGCCATTGAAGATATGGTGAACCCTTCACATCAAAACAATGACTTAATTTGGAGAGTCAGTGGTAAATTTGAACTTTTGGATAACATCTTACCTAAGTTCAGAGCTACGGGACATAGGGTGTTGATGTTTTTCCAAATGACACAAATTATGGATATTATGGAAGATTTCTTAAGGTTTAGAGATATCAAGTATATGAGACTTGATGGTGATACTAAGGCTGACGATAGACACTTACTTCTCAAAGATTTCAATGCTGAAAATTCTCCATACTTTGTTTTCCTTTTATCCACAAGAGCCGGTGGTTTGGGTTTGAACTTACAAACTGCAGATACCGTTATCATTTTTGATACCGATTGGAATCCACATCAAGATTTGCAAGCACAAGATCGTGCTCATCGTATCGGACAGAAAAATGAAGTCAGGATCCTGAGATTAATCACTAGTGATTCCATTGAAGAGTACATTTTGGAGAAGGCACATCAAAAACTGGATATTGATGGCAAGGTCATTCAAGCTGGTAAGTTTGATCAGAAATCCACCTCAGAGGAACAGGAAGCGTTACTCAGAAAATTGCTTGAAAGTGAGGAGAATGCCAAGGAGAATGATGAGGCCTTGAATGAGGATGAACTCAATGAAATCTTAGCTAGAAGTGAAGGTGAATTTGAGACTTTTAGAAAGATGGATGATGAGAGGATGAAGAACTGGAACTCCAATTTGCCAAGGTTGATATCCGAGGAGGAATTACCTGAAATGTATCAAACTGAGATTGAACCGGAAGAAGAGGAAGTTGAAGACCTTGAAGCTTATGGTCGTGGTACTAGAGAACGTAAAACTGCAAAGTACGATGAAACTCTCAGCGAGGAGGCATGGTTGAGGCAGATAGAAGGTCTGACTAGTGATGAAGAAGAAGATGAAACAGGTAAGAAGAAGTCGAGGAAGAGAAGCAGAAAATCTAAGGCCATAACGGATATTGCAGTTGAAAAGAAAGAAGGAGGAGACTTTGACGAGGGAGAAGAAAAGGTCAAAGAAATTGTGGAAGATGATGATGACTCAAAGAAAATCTCTGAAATTCATGAAGATGAAGGTCTTGACGATGACAATGACGAGGATGAAGGCCATGCGTCTAAACGTCCAAGAACCAGTGCGAAAAGAGCTGTTAAGAGAACAGCCGCCAAGAGTACTGGCACAAACTCATCCACAGTGACCAATGCGGCGGACATAGCGAAGCCACCAGTTCGAAGAAGAAAGAACATGGGCTCATTACCATTATGCAGAGAGCTTTACCCCACAGAAGAACCTTTCGGAGACGATCGTGCTCAGATACAGACTAAAATGAACGAGATCCTGAACCATGTTCAGAATTACAATAACCCAGTGGGTAGGAAGTTATGCAAAATTTTCAATGTCAAGCCTTTGAGAAGACTTTATCCAGACTATTACGTTATCATCAAGCATCCTATCGCGTTTGATGGTGTGAAGAGAAGAATTAACAATTGGACCTACAACACGCTTGAAGAGTTTATGTATGATGTTCATATGATATTCAAGAATGCTAGAATCTACAACCTGGATACATCAGTTCTTTACTCGGATTCAATGATCTTAGAATCTCAAGCCATGAAGTTATACGTTGGATTTACTCAGAAAATCATTGATTTTAAAGAATTTGATGAGAAGTTTGGATTCATGAAGTTGAATGGCGATCCAATCCCGGATCCTGTTGTCATATGGGATGAAGAGAAGCATGATTCTGTTATTGTTGATGCTACTGGAGTCGCTAATTCCGGTGGCGAGACAGCGGAGGATGTGAATCAAAAAGTGACAGAGATTTTGAAGGATGACTCTGAAAAGCCCAATGGTGAGGCTGAAGCTGAAGTTGAAGATAGCACAAATGCGATTGAAGTCGATGAGTGAACCATTGATTGGTATCAGTCTAGGCATTTGTAGTAATGGCAACAGTACTTTATTTTATAATGGTATAGAGTGCAAACAATATTAAGTCTAATTACTATAAATGTTCAATGCAGCTTCCTCTTTTTGGCATCTTCCATGACCAATCCATAATTCTCAGCATCAATGTCAATTCCCAAGCTTTTAATACAGTCCAACAAGGTGCGGGAATCCACCAAGTCGAAGGAAAACCCTGCACTATCTGATGGAGAGGACCTCTCCAAAAACTCATCATGAAGCATGTCGAAAATCAGCATTGAATTTGAGGCAAACTGATCAAGTCTTGGATGGTGATTGGCCTTGTATAATAATTTTGTCACCGTGGTAGTCCTGTTATAGAGTGTCGGCTTGACTTCGTGAATACATTCCATCTCAAAGATGCATTTACGGAATGACCAATATAGGTAGTTCTCCTCTATGCATTCGACTCTTTCAAGAATGTTGAATTCCCAAATTCCACGTCTTAGTCTATTTAAAGCCACAAGTAACCGCACACCTGACACCTCTCCATTACTATCATACTGATCTATCACGTCCCTTAAAAATCTAGAGGAGCAGTTGTGTTTGATGCATTCATGAATCAATGTATTTATTAAACCGGGTGTACCAGTGATGGCATCAGTCTGCATGAATAAGTCTCTTACAAAATTAGAGGGACTTGATCCTGAGAATGCATTATTCGCATCTAGATCCTGGTCAGCAGCTTCTTCAGTGATTATCTTGAGGCCTATCTGATCGAATTCATATTCAATTTCTCTATAGATGTGTCCGACGTGAAACTTGCACTCACTTTCTACCAACGGCCGTGTCTTTCGAAGGTTGTTGATCTGCAGCCTGCACAACTTGTCGTCAAATGTGACCCTTCCGGGAAATTGCATCGTTGAATACTAGAGGTTGGCGAAGGCCGGGAGTCTGGATGCTCAATATCCCACCAAAGAAGGATGTGAAGGCATATCCCAAGGTTCCGTGTTCCGTGACACTCCGAACTTTACACTTTCCACTATTAGGGCGCGGACGCAATTTCTGTGTCCATAGTGCGTATACACAGAAAAGACGTACAGAAAGCCACAATCTAGATTAAAAGTTCTACATATTCTACATTTTGCACACGGACAAGTCACACACTCTTTCTGTGTTCCATCACAACCCTTTCCACAGAAAACATGCTTTCACTTTGATCACTCGAGGGTATTGCTCTTGTTACCTCCTCGGCACTTCTGGCGCCAGTGGATCCATCATCAGAGGTCATTTCGGCAGATGATTCAGTGAACTCTGACTGTTGCGTACTCGGTAGGAAGTATTCAAAGTTACTTTTCTTCCTATCAGTGGGGCTCTTGGTATGGCTATCCTTAGGTTGGTTCTTTTCTTTTATAATTACAGTTGTGGATGTGTTTACTTGTTGTTTCAACGTACTGACTCTACGGTCTTCAGACTTGGCTGAATGATGATAACCTAACCGAACCGTCTTTGTTGAAGGCGGTGAACTGGACATTCCGAACTTCTTGTCCCACGGTATACTTGTATCTTCTGTACCGGAATGGTACTCCTCGGAAACAGTGTACTTAAGCTGAGCAGTTTGTGGTGGAATAGGTGTCTTGGTTAATAATGGCCTCATCGCAGAGCTCATATAAAACCTCTGTGCAGAGTCATGTATACTGGCCTTTCCCGAGTATAAGCTCAAAGTATCCTCTTTCTTGACTAAGCTAGTGATTGAAGCATCTGCATGATTGTAGAACCCTGCCCTTTTTTCTTTCAAATCTTTACTGATAGAACCAGTGCAAGATGCTTGAACACCAGTAATCATGCTATTGAATGACCCAGTATTGGTATCAAGATGTGTATACGGTGAGACATCTGGATGATTGAAAGAAAGTGCAGAAACCAAGTTTAATGCCTTCAATTCTGCAAAGGCATCTTTTGAGAACAACTTCTCACTGCATATCGAATCTTTACGTACAGGATCAGGAACCTTCTCTTTGACGTTATCACTCACTATGGCCTGGTCTTTTACTTTAGTTTCCTTCTCGTCTTCAATTACGCTCTCCTCAATATCGGGGATAGCTGCATTTTTTGGTGTAACCAGATGTTTCAAAGCTAAAACTGCTGGCTCCACAGTGGCAATTCCATTCTGAACAAGGTATGCTGCACTACTACTAATTCGCTCTTTAGTATTAGCAAGTAGATGAGTGGTTTTCACATTTTCTTCTTCCGCAGGTATTTTCATTAAAGTTGCCAAGTACTCTTGAAGACTTTCACTTTCTTGTAATCCTTTGTCCGTTGCAGTTTGTTGATTCTGATCAACTGTGAATCTTGCAATCCAAGAAAATGCGAGATACCCAAGTATAGTCAAGAGCATTATTTGAATCACATTGAAGCTTGTGTTATGTAAACCCTGAAAGTTCATGTTAGTCTTATAAGTAACGACGGAAACAGAAAAAGATGCAATACTCAACACAACCATCGACATGAAGACTAACGCAAGAAGTGATATGAGGCAGTACCCAAGTGCATGTTTATGAAGTAATGTAGGTCGAACATGTGCAATTGTGACACAAATAAGAAAAACAGCGACTAATAAAATTGAACAGAAAAAACAGGCAATCTGTAAGCGCTTTAATAGAGTCCAGTGATTGATTATTGTAGACATTTGTTTTGCAATCTCGACTTCCTTCCAGTTACTTTGTGACCTGTACAATGGGTAGATATAATTGTTAAAGAATGTTTCACAATTGTTTTTGTTGTCTTTAACACCAAACAAATGGTAATCTTTGTTTACCAAATTGAGCTCTTTATCGGTGCTAAACTCTACTGGACTCAAAAAGTTCTCATTGAACTCAATAATAGGAGATCCAAGGACAAAGTTGTCCTTTTCCATGTACGCCTCATTGAGGTAGTATTTGTATGCGTAGTACTTTAATGCAATTTGGGATTCGTCCAAAACCAAATAGCTGTTAAGCATAAGTAAGTAATCATTGTAATGCTCTAGATAGTCCTCCTTGTACGCTTCAAAAGTCTTTGCCAAATTGACGTAGAGGTCAAACCTTTCGGTAGAAGGTGTAGCTGCAAATATATCAAAGCTATTCAATGCGGCGACAAGATTGACTGAAGGAAGTTTATAACCAACTTCTGATTGTAAGAATATATTCCTATATGTGTAGAAGGAAAATGTGGTCATCAACAAGACACACCAGTGAATAGAAGGGAATCTGTTGTGCGCCAGACTGTCAAGAAAATGCATTACGGACAAAAGAGCTACTGATGTTTTTGAATGTCCTGTGGTAATGTTATCAAATGACTAATTGGTTTGGTTCCTTAATGGATATTAGAGACTGCTGGACGAAGTACTACAATGTACTACTGCAATTAGGAAGCAAAGTTGTTGACTTTCGCACCTAATGCAAAACAATAACTTTCCAACTCTGAGAGCTAGCCAGCAGAGCTAGCAGAGCCATAAGGTAACAGCTACATGTGTCGTAATTGAGCGAAGTGCGTAGACGGAGGGCACTGTGTTCCCTGCGCCCATTAGTTGCCTATTTGGGACGGCCATGATTTTTCCGTCTCCACAACGCGCAGCGATCGAGGTTTTCATGTCGGTTGACCGCTATGCTCTATGCTACGAATGGGTGGTCTCTTCCACGGCTGGCTGGACGAGAGGGATGCACATTGACCGTCAACAAGAGGCATTCGCAAATAGCACGGAGATATAGGATGGTCACATATAGGGTCCACCAGAAGCAACTCAGTGATACGCTGCAGGTACAATTCATTTACGAGAACACGCCTGTTTGTGCCGGTACTGACGAGTTCTCCCTCCTGGTGAGGTTTAAATACACGGGTGACATCTCCAATATTGATATCGGGGCCCAATTGAGTGATCCATTTGCACCAGATGTTAGCAAGGAACACTTAGATACGGGAAGTGTGAAGGTTTACAGCTCGAGTGAACCAATGGTGGCGCCGAAATCGCCTACTAACCTAAGTATTTCATCCACTACCGATCTTGGCAATAATGATACAGAAAAGCAGTCTACCACTGGATGGTTTGGAAGTAGACTTTCGTCTCAATTATCCAGTGCTACGAGGTCTCTGTTTCTTCAAAGTTTGACCGGGGTAAATGAGGAGCAGAATAGCGACGAGTCTCATCCATTGAAGGAAAGGGAACAAGAAAAGATTACCCTACTCTTAGGATACGGTCAAATTTTAGGACATTATACAATCAATGATACAATTATTGACCATTCTATTTTTGAAGAATTAGAGAAGAGCACAATCATTGAGGGAAAATATGCAGGTATCCACGGACTTGACGCCAACCTTTCAAATGATGATAAAGGTTTGAGTTTAATGTCAGGATTAAGCGCACTATACAATACAGAAATGACCACTTCTCCAGCATCAGCAGAGCTAGAACAACATATGAGGTTTATTCCCTTTTATAGCTCAAGCCAGGAGATAATATTCAGCGAACTTGAGTTCGATCCTAGTCAATTGGAGGAGGGTCCCAACTCGCAGACCACAATCAAGTCTTTCTATATGAACTGCCAATTACCCAGGGATTTACCACCTTCCTACAGTTCTGAAGCCGTACATATAAAATACAACTTTGTACTGGGCTACCAAGAAGTAGAGGGAAGGAACATCCTTAGTAAAACGGTGTTTGTACCACTTACGATATCTCCTTTCATTGACAATTACGGAAGACAGCCCGTCTATCATTTACAGAAGGCTAACTTGAACCGGAAGGTGGAAAATCTTTTGATTGAGGAAGTTATATCACAGCCTTCACTGAATACCGGTTCGAACTCGCAGTCAAGAAGAATTAGTTTCTGGAATATGAAAAAGAAGATCCAGTCTCGCCGCTCCAGTATGGCTTCCACATCCACTATAGGTAACGGTCACAACAAGGGAGTACTGAAGACAAGCTCTAGTAGCTTAAGTCTATCTAATCCGTCTATTAGTAATGATGAAGAAATCAAAGGTTTTATGGAAACGCTGAACTCACTAGATGCAGCGGATGTGAACGATATAATCAAAATACAAGAGCAATTTGAAAAACAGGTAAATGCAACTAGGTCTTACAGGTTCAACGTTAGAGAGAACTTGATGCAGATTATCTCAGACTATAAGTATGTACAGAGACATCAATTACAGCACTCAGAGACTGACGCTTCTTATGAGTATGACTACCTTCTCCCCAAGGAGCAACAAACTAAATATATCATCAAGCAGAACAGTGACATAATATCCACCATTATATTGAACAAGGGAATATTCAAGCAAGGCGACTCGATAAATATCGGTCTGGAACTTGAAAATGATAGATACGAGACAACCGGTGTTGAGATACAGCTTTTGAAGCATCAAATTTTCAATCGGGAAGAATACTTGAAGAAGGATAACTATGGCGCTGTCTCTCCAAGACTGGATAAAAATATACTGGAGTCTATTTTATATGAGAAAGTCTTGAGTACCTTCAATACTACCTCCATTAACACGGATGTTCTTGTCCCAATGGAGGCAGAACCTCAGTTCAAAACAAACTTTTTCACCTCCAAATATTACCTTCAAGTACGCTTCATTACCTCCGATACTTTTAAAAAGGTGAAGAAACCAGATTCTGAAGAAGAGGTTGAAGTAAAGGTGAATTATGACATGAAGAATATCTTTACGGACACGACTGGATCGATGCTTTTCCGTGCAAAGGAGCATTTGAGCAATGCCAACGAATTCTACATTCGCGTGCCTGTGGTAGTGCTTCCCACTTACGAGCAGGACTTTGGCCTCTTTACCACGAAGACGTAGATCCAGCTCACCATATACTTTTGTTCTGTAATCTTTTGTGTGCCACTAAGTAATTGTAACATTCACCACCCGTGTAGGTTCTGGACGAAAGCTCACTGAGAGCTGAGCCCCGCCTGACACCTGACTATTGGAGTGCGACATTTAGCGCACGGGTATTCAAGACCTACTTAGTTTCGAGTAAAATATCATTGAGTTCAGTCTTGTGATAGTAGGTTTATTCAAGTTCCAAGTTCTTCAAAACTGACAGTTCGCTGGACGGACGCGTCAGCAAAAAAATTCAACTTATCGCACCGCATGAATTGACGCCAAATATGAGCAGCTTGTGCATCGTTTTCTGGGTGCTTAACCGCTTGTTACTTACAAAAGGCACCTTTGATCAATCTACTCTAGAGAGACATGTCTCTGGATAATTTGGTGCGACATAATAGAGGTAAAAGAGTGTTGGGAAGCAATTTGGTGCAGCTTTCTGGAAAACAAGTTTCGCCTGTTCCAGACCTGTCACTGGCCAGCGATAATAATACAAAAGATCGAGTGACCAAACTAGACAGACAGGTGGCCGACTTGAAAAGGAAACATAAAAGCAGCTCTTGCCCGGGGAGTCCAAGAAAGATACACAAACCTCTCATTGCGGGTACGGAAAGGCCGTTTGATAGAGCATCACCACACAAGGTTAATGATCTTGCAGTACGTACACATAGCGCTGGATCGTCGATATCTACAGCTTCACCGCAATCAAGTGCATTACCTCGGAAATTGAAAAATCAGATCTCACGATCGCAGCTTAAAAGCACTTTATCTTCCAGCTTTGACAACTCATTTGATCAAAACTCTATCATTGCAGACAATTCGCCGAGCAAGATGAAGCTTATAAGAACCAAATCTGAGTTAGTTGCTCTTGACACACAAATTATAGATTCTTTGGAATCATTCATGAAATCCACACATACTGTGTCTAGAAAACAGCGGAGCCGGAGTGAGAGTCCAGGTAAGAGTTCACAAACGAGACCTAAGAAAGCGGGCTCAGTTAATATGTTTGATTCCATACCGCAAACCACTGGGGAAGAGGAGGTGTCTGTGGAGATACCTGACTCATCACAGTCGTCTAAAGGTGAGAGGAAAGACTTGACTATTACATATGACCATATGTTCTCATCCCCTATAAAGAACTCAGTCATCAGACAGAAGAAACAAGTTGCTTTCTCAAGTGATATAGAGAGCTCGGCAATAATGTCGTCTCCGATAAAAACTTCCTCAGTGGAACGCAAATCCATATTAAAGCTTGCTTCAGGCGCTGATAGAGAACACACGAGTCAACAGTCCATAGATGATATACTCAAGTTAGATCTTGGGAAAAACGAGTCATGGCCATCAGGGTTTGTCCTTCTCATGCCTCTCGAATATCCAGACCTAGGAAGAGTGATCTTACAATGCTCAAAGGGCCTCATCGATACTAACTTCAAAAAGCATTATCAGGTTTATGCTTCATTTAATGAGCTTCTGAAGCGAAGCCCCCGAGCTCTAAGCGCCTCTGTTTTCACCAAAGAAGTTATGGGAAATATAGTCAGTTCAGTCAAGAACGAGATTAAACCGGTGGTGCATGAGCTTAAAGATGGATTGAGTCCTTTTAAGCTGCGAACTACATCGCAGGCGTTGAAACTATTAGCTGCTCTGAATATGATGACTGTGGATATGAAAGAAATGACATATATTTACGATACCTGTTTGAAACTCCTTAAGAATGAAAATCTAACTAAGTCGCTAGCAACACCTATCTTCCAATTGATTAGAATGATTCCAGAGCACCATACTGAGAGAATCGAAGCACTGACAGTTGCAATCATTCAGATGAAGTTTTTCCAAAGTTGCTCAGTTATATGTGAGAAACTTAATATATTGAGAAGATTCATAATGGATTCTCCAGCAGTGATGAATAAGTGCAGCTACCAGGTTCTCAGTTATGTTCTATATTCAATTATTAACACTGATGTTCCAGGCTACAGTAAAGTTCTTTTCTCTGCTATATCTGTCTTAACTTGCGTTTCCAGAAATAGTGAATCCAAGTTCGTCATCGTGAAGCTTCTCTCAGAAGAACTAGAAGATTCCTTCTCATCGCTTCACTCAATTCAATCACGTCAGTCAGAAGATTTGAATAATGTCATGAACATATCCCAAGCCTTATGTGACACATTGAAGTATCTTCTTCATGTTCAATTCTATACTCAAACAGCAAAAATTTGGTCCTATGTTACATACATGGTCTCTTTCAATCGAAGGAACTTCTTACTTGAGAATTGGACACTTTTTCCTAGTTTCAAATCTGTCTACGTCCAATTGTACAGCAGTCCAGAAGCGCTTTCACTCTCCCTTGAAGCTTGGAAGTCGGTAGTATACAATTTTCAGATGATATCGATCAAAGATTTGACAAATGAGCAATTGAGAGACTGTCTTGATTTTGTGTTCTATCCATTTAGTGATGTGAAGGTTCAAGGTAACTGGACAACACATCCAGGCTATGTTATGCTTTATTGTCGTATCTTCTATACTGTCAGATTGCGTATGGAAGAACCTGTCGACGAGGAGAGACTGCAACTTTTGCTGGAAAGCATGCTGAAACCTCTTGTCCAGCTCAAGAAGTGGGACTCGACTTTTGAATTTATCTTACAGATGATTTTTACATCCGACAGGTACGTTTACAATGAGCCCGCCGAATCATGCTTCTGGCTTTCTGATCTCGAAAAATGGAGGAGTAGGATCTTACCTATTCGAAAGTCAATGCTCAAAAATCCACGTACTTATGAAACTATCCTGCGCAGTCTTGACAGTGTGAAATGGAATCATGAGGTTTTGATGAAATTTCTTGAGATAGCTGTATATCATTCATTGGAAAGCCTCAAGCTGGGGTCAACAAGAAGAGACTACTCAAAGGTAGGTTCTCACATGGTAGATTGGGTTGTTCATATAATTGGAGAATTGAAAAGTGCCGATATTGAAACCTGCTTTGGGCTGATTCAAAACATTGACGAAGAACTTCTATTCAATAGATTTGAGGGCAAAGAATATGCATTAGTCAGAATCATAAATGCAATTAAATCTACCGGTCCCACATATCTACAAGCCTTTATTTCTCGTTGCAAGGAGAGGTACGATGAGCTGAAAACGTTTGCCATATGCTTACTATCTGACATTTACAGTGATCCAGAAATTATGAAATCAATGAAAGAACAGAAAATTCCATACTTTTTAGAGTCAAGTGAAGATTTCAAAGAACTCGAACTGGCTAAGAACTTCAAACTCGCCGATGATGATCAGGTCAAGGTATCGAAGAATATGCTGAATATGTTCCGACTTACTGCCGATGAGAGTAATTATAGATCAAAATATGCAGAACTCACTGACTTAATCGTAAAGTCGAACCTGCTCCAGGTCCTGAAAACTCAAAACAAATACAATCTATTGGTGGATCTTCAAACTTGCTGTGGTCGTAATATGAAACTTTTCTGTGGTGCTACACCTACAGATTTACTTGAGCACGCCTTTGAATATAAAGAAGATACAGTTGCTACCGGACGTGAGCTCATTTCGGTGCTTCAATATTTCAAAGATTTGGAAAGTATCAGTTTTGAGTGGCTGGCTAGCATTGGTACAAAATTGAATTATCTGCTTCATCCCGAAATTGTGTTCGAAGAGTGGCTTTTACATCTTATTCGAGCCGTTGTTGGTATACTTCCAGCTAAAACCGTCAATAAACTTAAGAAATTGGTAATAAAACGGAAAGTGGAAAATCTGAACATATTTTCACTACTGGATCCAGAGACAGGGATGAGAGCGACATCGACCTATACTCCTATTCCAGATGAAACGAGGCTGCCAAGAGAAGTCACTGAAAGCGCTTGTGAAACTGACGCAGCTAGTATTGATGACACGTTAGAGATTATACAAGAAAAAGACGATGTTCATGATGCTAATGATATTGGCGCCGTTGCCAGTGAAGAGAATGCAGATGAAAGTGATAATATGAGAAATCAATTGAACGTCGAATCTGCCACACCTCTTTCACCTCTGTGCGTACCAGATGATGTTCATATGTTGGTTGCTTCACCAGAAGCTTTTCATATAGCCAGCACGCAGGTCATAGCGCAAACAGAAAGTTCCCCAGTGAAACCTTCTCAGTACAAAGCAAAATCAAGTAGTGATGAGGATGATATATCCAGCGGTAAAATTAACTCACTGAGAGACATTCAACTTGTGAATGTTGATGACAAAGATGAAGATGACATGGACAACATTTCTATTGAGGAATCATTTATTGAAAGTAATCCAGTCAGCAGCGAGTTGGAAGTGTCACCGGTGGTGGTTTCGTCTACCCTGGAAACGGATGATACTATGAATGAGAACGACTGTGATGGCAAGGTCGACGGTGATGATAATGAAAATGTGATAGACGGTGATACGGATACCGAATCTAGTTCACAAAATAGTCATGATGTACATGTTTCCCCTGCCAGAAGAACCAGGTCTCGTACATCCGTCCTAGATTTCGAGATTCTGGACGAAAGCAAAGTGAAGAAGATCAAAAAGCTACACCAGCAAAAGAAGAAGGAACGTCGTGAACAGAAAAGAAGAGAAAAACGTGAAAGGAGGAACAAGCAACCAAGCATTGAAGTTGACGAACTTGAAAAGTTCAGGGAGTTGCTAACAGTTATGAATAAAAAATCGATTAAGCTTGAAAAACTGGATAAAGAAGAGTTAGAGAAAGATCTCGTTACACTACTAATGAAGCTGAAGCAAAGTTAGTTGCCATTCTAACAAAACCTGTTCTATAAATTTGTGATCTATATATAACCAATACCTGCATATGAAATAAGTAGCCTTATGCCAACTTTTACCGAGTCAACAAATCTGACCTGTGGAAAATCAGCTTTCATCTTACCGTTCAGTGTACTCAAACCCGCACATCCTAGTAGTATAATTCCCACGTTATCATCAACCAGCTCTGATATCTTCTCCTTGAGCACACCATAGCTCTCTGGTTTATGCAAGTCTAACACTGGTATCCCTGCTGCCAGAGTATTGACAAATTTACTATTTGGAATGGATGTGATGTTTGCATTTTGTCGGTCATTGCTTTTTTCACCTATGAAGTCAACGATTGCACAATCTAATAGTGGTTCCCAATCATATCCAGAGGTCAAGATCCCTGCTTTGTAACCTTCACTTGCAAACTGCAAAGCATAAAGCATGGATGCTTGAAAGATTCCCATAACCACTGGAGTGGAGCTTAATATGAATTTTGGCAGTTCATGAACTAGGGGATGATCGCTGTAACACGCAATCAGATAACCATCATAATCGCTCAGATATGCTGCATGGTTGGCCCTGATGTCTTCAATACACGTCCTTGTTGAGACTTCAGCATCCTGTTGGTTATCTATACTTGCCGGTGCGGTTTTAGGACCTGTATAATAGTGTATTGTGTGGTCAAGATTAAGGTTTGTGATTTCCTCTCTTAGAGAATGAGTCATGGAGGCTGTCGAGTTAGGGTTTATGACAAGAAACTTCATGATCAGGTTGGGTATTGAATGATGTCTATAAGTGTACACTATGGGTTTACTTTACACAAGAGGCGCAAGTGACGCCAAGATTCGGGATACGTACAGCTAGTTGGTGCCAGAAGCCAGAAGTCAACGGCTTTTGCTTTTGCTTTTGCTTCGGCTTCGGCTTTTGCCGAGATAGGAGATTCATGTGCGTACGAGGAGTTGCCTAATCGGGAAGGAAACGGACACACGGGTGCACTCACAGTTCCGGTGCAGGGATGACCCCACGGAGATGCAGTTGTTTCAGAAGTGTTCTCTCTGCGTTGGGGCTCTTGACGTATTCAGCGTGGAGAGAGAGAATGCTATCAAGATGCTCCTTCGGTATGGTGTCTGCATGTTGGTGCATGATGGCGAGGAGCTCCACGAAAGTGGTTGTGTTTGGCGTCATCCGGCACTCCACGACGGCGTGTTGGAAAAGGAGAACTGCAGTGACGGAGTAGTTTGTGTTCGAGGATGTTAGTCTCCCTAGTATGCGTAGCAGAATATTCAAGTATAGTGGATAAAAGTGCACGTTTCCTGGTCTCGGTGCTGTCATTCTCTGATATGTTGTAGCATGCTTCGGAATGCCATCCTTCAGATGTTTGAAATGGCCATCGTTTGTTTGTTCAATGATGGCATTATACTTTTGTATGTACATTGGGTCAGGATTCTCTGTTCTGCGTATGATACTCCTATAAATTCTTGCCATCTGAACATCTGGGTTGAGCGAATGGGAGTATCCCTCTTTGTACTTCCGTGTCCGTAGATCATGCATGAAATCCAAGTATATCTTCAGTTCTTCGAGAGTCAACATCCTCTTCTCAGAGTGAGCCCAGTCCACAAATGAGTTGATGTAGTAGCCAAGGTCTTTGTCCATGTTTATTGATGCAGAGTATGAGAACCTGAATTTGGCAAACATCCCATTCTCAAGCACCGTGTAAGGACCCAACTTATCTGTGTACATGTTAAGCTTTTCAAACTTACTGCGCATTCTCCATTTATGACACAACCTTTTGTTTGTATTGGCTATTCGCTTCATGTAGAATGCTACTAGTTTAGTGTATTCCTTCACGTTGTGTGTTTTGTAGAATAATGAAATCATACGTTCGATAGTTGCAGAATCGAGATCAATCACCGGTTCCAGTATTCTCTCATCAGGACCTGTATAGAGAATGTATTTCTCAAATAATTTCCCCAAACATTGGTCATCAGTTTCTTTTATGCACAGATCTATATACTCTTGGATGTATTGCGTGGGTACCTTGTAAAATGAGTTGCAGATGTCTAACAACTTGAGAAATGTTTGACGATCTTCAACCTTCACCAATTCTGCAGTTACGTACGTCAAAGTCTGAGATGGCACCATCTGTATGCATTCATCTAACAATTCAGAAAGTTCAAGCCAGTTTTGCTGTTGTACTAGTGAGTAAACGCGTAACCATTGCGCTTCTTTGGAAAGCACAAGTGGAGTGTTCTTGTTTGCATCATCATCAAAACCAGAAGCAGAGCGATTCGCAAGCTTCTCGTGGATGTAGGTAACTAAATGAGGTGGTACACGTTCATTTCTCTCTGAATATTTCCTCAGTTCATCATTAATGCTTTCGATATCGGCGGCCAAGTTCTTGACGGTGCCTGTATTCTTAGTGAAGTAATTGGATGTTGCTGCAGCTGCAGGTGTAGCTGTCGTTATGGTCGTTGTCGTCGTGTTAGTTGAAGGTGATGCCAGATCTGACACTTTTGCAGCACTTCTCTTTTCAGCAGCCCACAATGCCTGGCTTGCTTGGTAAAACCGCCTGGGCGTTAGTCTGTTCACCCGCTGCATGTATATCTGCATCTGCGGTACTGTTCTTGCTAGAATGCCTACAAAATGGAGCAGTTTCACCAACAGGGGATCCGGGGTGTCACGGTTATAGTGGGAAATCGAATGGATGTTGAATCTGGAAGTGAAGTGAAATTTCCGTTCCGTGTTTCTCATAGTGTTGAAGTGAAGTGAAGTGGACAGTGGGGTCATGTTCATGCGGGACTGCTCTGATTGTCACGAGGGGAGAC
>JAMYHI010000349.1:0-20880 GCA_025531525.1 Pichia sp. P7020A | reverse complement strand
AAAATCACAGCAATCAACACGAGTAGCCAATCGCAGCATATAATATCGCAGCAGCACATTGTATCTAGGGTGATTATGTGATATGGTCTATATCTGGAGTCTTGTAATAGAAGTGAAGAGAAGTGTCGTCTACGTCAGAGGTGCCCTCAGTTTTGGCAATCGAAAGAAGCATCAGAACGCCGCTGCTCGGCGGCCGGTGGTCATTTTCTTTCCTGGAGCTACTGTCAGTGCTGGCAGCCGGCAAACTTGCCCTTTTTGGACATTATATGTTATCTTGCTCACTGCGTCTATCTTATCTCCATGGAGATAAGAAATTTTTCTCCGAAACGGGATAATGATGCTTTAACAACTCCGGGGGCGTACATAAATAGTCCAATATTGCAACTAACTGAATTTGCAAGTTATAGAATTCCAGGGATCGTCCTATAACAGGGGCCTTTATGGGGGGATGCTACAAAGTATGAAATAGATAAGATCCTAGAGTTGATGGCTCTTCTCTATTTAAGGTGCCCTCTCGGTATATGTCCAGGGCATGTCTACTATAGTCTTGGTTGTGTCGAGTCTCAGTGTTCGTTGGGAATTCGCCCGCAGAGTCTGTCAATGGACGAACTCCCCAACTGGTTCTGCTTATTTGGTTTTCGGTGGTTTGTCCCGATTGCGTCAATTATCCGAAGACAGCATATCTAAGTCGTCCTTTATGCTTATTAGCTGCTATCTCAAGGTATAGTCTTTTCTAGTTGGTGCTACTACTCAGTAGTAAACTTTTCACTCGTTATATCTACCATGTATGGTAGTCTACCTTTTGGTAGGCTTTTGACTCGTTATATCTACCATAAGGTAGGCTACCTTTCGATAGGCTTTTCATATTAGATGCTATTATGTAGACTTTTACTCTTGGATACTACTATGAAGTAGACTTTTGACTTTGGAATTGCTGCATATGCATGATATTTCTAACAGAACAGCTGTCCTACACTTGATGAATCTGTTGCATTTACACAGAGCTCAAAACTATTTTTACCATATATGTGCATTTGACGCTCTGAGCATGCAAGTGGAGACTTATTGCGTAATCATTAAGAATTTCAACTAATACCATCGATATAGACAGACTCCTCAAAAAAATTACATTAACAAGACATATTTCCCGGCTATACGCGTCAAAATATGGTGTATCAGATTCTATAAGCTTGCACAAAATACCGTAAATAAAATGCCTTCGAATTAACCATCTTGCTCACAGATGGCAGTTGTTACTTTTTGCTTGATCAAGTTGAGAGTTATTGTTCCAAAACACTTACATTTGGGTGTAGATGCTGCTGGTTATCTTAAGAGTATTAAATTATCATCAAACTTTACGTACAAATTTAAGAAGCATGCAATATACGTTGTTACTTCCAAGAAAAACCTTTTAATATGTCACACGCGAGCATACGTTGGTGCAGATGATCTTAAGCGTACGCCTATTATATGCTAATTCCAATATACAGATCTGTATTACTGCATATGACTACCGAAATAGTCCTAAGTATAAGTCGTTTCCCCCAAAATATGTTAACATATGCATATTTAAGCTCGCAAACTGGGCCACACAAATTAAACAGGCCCTACCAAATGCATGCTCATTAATACGTTAATGTAGATGCGCGCGGCTTAACACCTGTCACTTAAATTTTTTAAATCGGACCCGCGCGTGCACCCTGGCACGCGCGCAGCGCTATATCGGCAGGTGTTCGGCACGAAACTCATGCATGGATAGCAATATAGATTCCAATATGGACTGCATGTGCGTGTGCCTCTGTTAGCAAAACGGAATTTTGTATGGTCCAAATGTGTGTGTGCGTACAACTAATGAACGAGTTGGGATGTACAACTCCATGTAACACTCTCTTCGACGATCACAACTAACATCGCTAAGCGCAACAACACATGCATATATAAGTAAAAGTTTATTGCTAGTTTCCTGATGAATGTGGGGTTCCCTAGATGGCAAATTAACACAAGCTAGCATTTCCTAAATTTTTGGGGCACCTTCCGCGATTATTGAAATTTTTCAGATCGAAAGTAATTGGGCTCCTCTCGCGCTAGCGCTATCAAATAAAAGCGACGAGCTATAATTCTGAACCGGATCGCTAGCTGGCTGGCTATACACATATAGCTCATACGCGCCTAGATACAGTCCATTTTTTTTGATGGCAACATGTGTTTTAAGTTACAAATTAAGTTCCCAGTACACTTCCCCACACTTGCAATACGTAGAACTCTAGAGTGAATTTCCAATGGGAGTCACTATATTTTTCATTTGGGACCAGCACATTTTGGCCCATGTAGTTAAGAAATTATGCGCCTCTGGAGAAATGTACCAGTACCCACTGCGGGAAGTGGCGAACATATTCTTTTCTAATTAAAAGTGGCCATCAAAAATAAATTGGCTGTATATACAAATGCAAGCTCTCTTCCCCAGATTAATGCTAGCTATATTGATCTACAAATTTGAGTCTCGATGAGAGCTGCCGGGGGTCTGCTGCTTTTCGTCGATATTCTAAGTAGCGCTATATGTATGCAAATCATTGAATTCTTTATCAAATGCTGTGTGCATGTGTACCTTTAATTGTACTAATTTAATAAAGTATATTTTGTAGTGCATCGAAAAAAGCTTAGACTAGCTATTCACATGCTAAATTTGTATGCACCCAGGGCATGACTTTGCGCCTGGTACAATACACATGCATGTGCAGCTTTCTTACCGTTAAACCAATTACAATTTCACCATGCCACAAATTGCTTCCTATATACTCTCAATCCAGCACTTAGTTTTTCAACTATTTCCTGATTCCCGTCCTCAAGGTTAAGGATTGTCATTAGAATAGTCTGTATAAGTAAAATGGCAATATACCTACCCAGCACATTGGTCACACTAATATTAAGCTGTATACGCGTAAGTTTGTATGCTCCAAATAGATTACGTGGTGGGGTCTTGTCATTTGAGATTGTCCGGGCGCTGGCAGCTGCACCGGGGCCTATACGTGAAGGCGGCAATTCGCATGCATTTAATGCAAGGGGGCTTCCGGCAAGAAACGCCGGTTTAAGGCTGCGCCCTGTGATTGGCTCGTGGCACCGGCTTCGTCTATAAACGGGCACTTTTTATGCATAAAGACCGGCAGCGGACCGAATATTCCGCTGGAAGCACGCCGCAACTTGCGAACAGGCCGTTGGCATCGGCTGCATGTAAATCAGAAACAATCGATCAGGACTGATCGATCGCGGTCGGGTCTGTGTTCAGAATAATTACGCATTGTTCTAATTAACAATATCTTTCTTTAACAATATCGAAATTATAACATTTCTCAAGTATAAATTTATAACAATATCAAAATATATATGTAACTGGATTCGAGTCAGCTCTAGAGCTAGCTAGCAATATGGCACTCCCGGTGCAGATTATATCTAGCCGCTCAAGCGCCGGCCAGAATCTATTTAAGAGGTCAGGGGTGCCCGCTTTTCCTTCGGGGCTATACATGGGAAATACTACCCGTAACCTGGGTGTGAGTTTCGTATAGCTTCGATGTCTTCTCGATCTGCCCGTGCAATATAATCAGCACATAGTTGAAACGACAACATCAAACATCAATAATTTCAAAGAAAACCATGAGTAAACCATTTCTTCTTTACAGGGGCCTGGATTCCGACAGAGAGGAAGACTTCAAAATATATCCGGTACAAAGTGAAATGTTCTCCTCCGTCAAAGCAGTACCACCCTTTACACATGCGCCACTACCACTGCATTCCTTTTCCACGTTACCGCGCGATTGGAATGGATACAATGGAAGGCGATACCTTCCAAGTGCGATGACGATGGCGATACCGTTCACAAATCCATATGTGGAGCCCCAACTCAGGCTTAATAAATTCACATCTTCAACATCCTATGAGAACTCCACATCGTCAGAACATTCTGTATTCATCATTCCACCACCTGAACATGGGACGCACAATCGATGTTCGCTGTCGCCAATCTCTTCAGACGATGACGATGAGAGCATCAACTTCGAGAATAAAACTAGGACAGGAACAGAAATTGATTCAGAAAACGATCACCTCATTCAAGAGATCAAATCGACCAACGCAAAGGAGAAAGTTAGGTTTAAGTGCAACTATAAAGGGTGTCACTACAAAGGTACATTCTTGTCCAAGGATTATCTTAGAAGACATATCAGAGAACAGCATAGACGATCTAAAGAACACATTTGCATTGGATACCACTCCAATGGTGTGAGGTGGGGGTGTAATAAAAAGTTTAGCAGACCATATCAACTCGTTAACCACTGGAGGGGGCAGAGGTCATTGAAAAGGTGCGGAGTTCCAAGGGATGAACTATCCAAAAATGGTATCATACTAGATACTGATGACAACTAACGATGAGATTCCCCGCAGAGATATCTGATATCTTATGGGTCAAAGATCAAAGGAAGAGCTGTAGAATAAACTGTAAGACCAAATGGTAGGTAAACTGGATTTACCTATGTGTATAGATTGTTACAAATATTATCAGCTACTTTCTTCCTTAGTAACATAAAACAGAGGAAACGGCATAAGCCTTTAGTCAAGTAAGTTTAGTAGCAAGCATGCCAGAGATTTTGAGACATATATTACGCGGTTGAAACGGGCCGATGAATGGCCTTCTTAGCTTTCAACGCCGATATATGATATATGCCTAGCTTAGTGATTTCACGGAGAAAGAATCGACCCTCCCCACTCCCCACTCTGTAATCTGGCCTAGATTCACGCATGCCGAAAAACCGCGGGATGTCTCTGCAAGTCAAGTCAAGCCATGGACCATGATATCTCGGCTCGCACCATAATTTGTTGCCATGTTGTTCGTATGTATTAAGACACATTTGGTGTGTGCTAGACTTGGCCGTGCACATCGATAGAGTAAAAAGTGGAAACGTGCGACTATAATACTTCTTTTAGGCGCAAGTTGAATCAAGCTAAATATGCACACGTTTATGCCCAATCATAGCAAGTTGATTTGACTTCTCAGAAGTCTGGGCTTGCACAACTGGAAATCTCTTAGGCTGTATGATTTGAAGCTTCTAAAGATAACTCTTCTCATCTACCTATACAACTACTTTTGCTTGATCCTATTCCAATATAGAAAGTGAGAAGCAAGCTGAAGTCTAACTGAGCTCTCGAGATAGGTTATTTTGGTAACTGCATCAGCTATAATAAGTAATCAATCTCACTTTTTCGGTTTTATTTTGTTCTGAACTATGAACATGCACTACTAAATGTGGTTCCCTGGATTAGCCGCAAGTGCCGAGCATGCCTGCTGTATCCAAGAATATCGGATTTTTCCTTTCAACACCTTTGTTTCCCTCTCGAAGTGTTACACTAGTTGTTCACTTATGATTCTTATTCTTTTCTCCCTTGGAATTTGAACTTATGAGTTTCCTAAAACTGAGTGATTCGAAGGTCGACGATCAGCATCACCGGTGTTTCTTTTCTTTTGACTTAATTTTTGCCTGAGCCTCCATCCTCGCTAGTTCGGGAAACCTGCCTCATTCGGACGTGCTCAAAATCCAGCCAACACGAATGTGCAGACGCTGCGCGACGCGACCGGGATAGAAGCCAGAGGCCAGAGTCAGAATCAGAAACTACTACTGCGATTGCGATTTCGACTGCGATTACGATGATTATATTGCGAGCCTGCCCTTGTGTTCTGTGGCATGGACCTCTCTTATGACCAGCGAGCATTGATATAAGCTACCATTCTCCTTACAGTTAAAAAGTTTACACATCAGGAAGTGAATCGCAGTATAGAAAAACTACCAATTCATCAAATAAGTACATACAACATCGATAAAATGAACTCTCAAACTATCGGTATCCTTGGTGGTGGCCAACTTGGCCGTATGATCGTTGAAGCTGCCAGCAGATTGAACATTAAAACCATCATTCTTGAAGCAGGAGAATCCTCCCCAGCTAAGCAAATCAATGCCAATGGGGAGCATATTGATGGCTCCTTTAACAATATTGAGGACATCAGAAAACTGGCTTCAAAGTGTGATGTCCTGACGGTCGAAATCGAACACGTCGATACTGAAGCATTGAAAAAAATCCAAAAGGAAACTGGTGTCAAAATCTACCCTTCTCCAGAAACCATTGAAATTATAAAGGACAAATACCGTCAAAAGGAACACTTGATTACTCACGACGTACCAGTTGCGGAATCTGTCAGTGTGGAATCAACAGAGGCCGCACTTGAACAAGTCGGTGCTAAATTCGGATACCCATTCATGCTCAAATCGAAGACGGAGGCTTACGACGGTAGGGGTAACTTTGTTGTTAAGGATGCATCATTTATTCCAGAAGCGCTCAAGATTCTCTCCAATAGACCATTATATGCAGAGAAGTGGGCACCATTCACCAAAGAACTGGCAGTCATGGTTGTTAGAAACCCTAGCGGTGAAGTCTTCTCATACCCTACCGTGGAGACTATACACAAAGATAACATATGTCACACTGTCTATGCGCCAGCAAGAACAAATGATACCATTCAAACCAAGGCCCAAATTATGGCTAAGAATGCAGTCTCTACCTTCCCAGGTGCCGGTATCTTTGGCGTGGAAATGTTCCTTTTACCAAACGGAGAGCTCTTGATCAACGAGATTGCACCAAGACCTCACAACTCCGGACATTATACAATCGATGCATGTGTCACATCTCAGTTTGAGGCACATATCAGAGCAATCACTGGATTGCCAATGCCAAATAATTTTACATGCTTTTCTACTCCACAGACAAACTCCATCATGCTTAACGTGTTAGGCTTCGATGAACCAAACGGTGAACTCGAACTCTGCAAAAGAGCTCTCGATACTCCAAACTGTTCCATGTATCTTTACGGTAAATCTACCAGACCTAAGAGAAAGATGGGTCACATAAATATTGTCTCCGGTTCCATGACAGACTGTGAACGTAGATTGGCACATATCGAAAGCGGATCGGCACTTGAAGAGCAAGCATCAACGGAATCAAACATTGCGGGTACTTCCAAATCACCTCTAGTTGGTGTCATCATGGGATCAGATTCTGACCTACCTGTTATGTCAGCGGGCTGTAACATATTGAAGAAGTTTGGCGTGCCATTCGAAGTCACAATTGTATCCGCCCACAGAACCCCTCAAAGAATGGCCAAATATGCTATGGATGCTCCAAAGAGAGGATTGAAATGTATTATCGCTGGCGCTGGTGGTGCTGCGCACTTACCAGGTATGGTTGCCGCAATGACGCCATTACCTGTTATCGGTGTCCCAGTGAAGGGTTCTACTTTAGATGGTGTTGATTCCTTACACTCCATTGTGCAGATGCCAAGAGGTATCCCTGTCGCGACTGTTGCTATAAACAATGCAACCAATGCAGCATTACTTGCTATCAGAATCTTGGGTGTCTCTGATTATAAGTGGCTAAGTGAAATGGAAACCTACATGAATTCAATGGAAGACGAAGTTTTAGGAAAGGCTGATAAACTTGAAACTGAGGGCTACGAAGAATATCTCTCCACGTACAAGAAGTAAACACCACTTACATTCATATATACATTGCATCTATTTAATTTAACCTTATTACATGCCCTGTTTCTTATTAAACTTTAGTTATTCAACAATTTTAAGGGGATATGTAGTATCTGGAGTAGGTCTTTGAATTCGCACAAAATTTTTCATGAGGTTACAATGAGAAACAGCCTTCAACATTTCATGCATCAAATACCGGGTGCCTATTCTGCATTTACCCGTCTAATACTGTTGCAAACTAAGGAGGAAGCATAGGCAAATAATCTAAATGAATCGATATAGGACAATACCAAACATATGCAGCTCTAACCGACAATTTCTGAGAAGGTTTTCCCAATCTGTAGTTTTACTGAATGTTCTTCCTCAGATTCCAGACAATGTTCCCACCGCCAAGGAAAATACCGAATGGCTAGAGAAACTTCAACAAGTTAAGCCAGCTGTGACAGATACAAAGGGGGAATTCACGTATACTATCGAAGATGACCCTGCAATTGAAACCATAGAAGAGAATGAAAATAGAGTGAAATTCAAGTCAAAGAAAAGCAAAAAAACTTACACAGTGATAAGACCTGAGTCCGAAGAGGATGATTACCATACTGTATTAGTTCCTGCATCTGACTATTTTCTTTCTTCATCCCCATTTTCATCTTTGAGCTCCAAAAGAAGACCGAAGGCAGAACATGTGCAGTCCTTCTCAGATTTAAGGGTGGTGAAACTCAAATCTGGTAATGGTGGAAATGGTGATGTGTCTTTCTTCAGAGACACCGGTATTTCGAGTGGACCCGCAGATGGTGGTGATGGTGGCTGTGGTGGTGACGTGTATGTGACAGCTATCCGTGAAATGAGCTCATTACATAATCTCAGGACCAGATATATAGCTGGTGATGGTACCAAGGGTAAAGGTGCTCAGTTAGATGGTAAGAAGGGTGATGATATATACATAACAGTCCCCGTTGGCACCCAGATAAGGTGGTGCCCTGATCCGAAGGACATTAGAGCCTTACAATCACAGAAGTATGAGGATAAAGTATTTCATGTGACGGCCAAATCTGATGAATTTGGCTCCTTTCTTCCGAAATTCATACAATTTTTTAGAGAGACGTACGAAGCTGGAAAGGGATGGATATTCAAGGAAAAGGATGAGGCTTACCATTTAGAGAGAGAATACTTCAATGAATTGAACGAAAAGGTGAAGATTTATGATTTACAGAAAAGAGAGGATGAATTGATGAATGATACGTTCCCGATAGATGGATTAGATTTGGACAAGCCGACCACGGAACCAATTTTGTTGCTCAAAGGTGGTAAAGGTGGTATGGGTAACATGCATTTCTTGACTACTACAATCCGTAACCCTAGATTTGCTAAAATCGGAAGGCGTGGGTTAGAGGAACATTTCATTTTCGAGCTCAAGTTACTTGCCGACCTAGGTCTTGTTGGTTTACCTAATGCTGGTAAATCTACGCTCTTGAGAGCTATATCTAATGCGAGACCTCGCGTAGGCCACTGGGAATTTACGACTTTGCAGCCTTCAATTGGAACAATCCAACTCAGGATTGATCAGCCGCCCTTCACGGTTGCTGATATTCCAGGTATTGTTAAAGGGGCAAAGGATAACAAGGGAATGGGTCTCAACTTTTTGAGACACATTGAAAGATCTGGTGGTATCGTCTTTGTTATCTCACTGGGTTCGATTAACCCTATAGATGACCTTGAAGTGCTTATTGGTGAGATGGGAGAAGAGAGACTGAAGGACAAGAACATTCTGATAGTGGCTACTAAGGCGGACTTGGAAAAGTCTCTAGAGAAGTTTACAGCATTAAAAGAATTTGCTGAGGAGAAGCAATGGAAGTGTGTTCCATGCTCAGGAAAAAATAAGGAAAACATTGAAAGGGTCATCGATTTGATGGCTGAATGTTCAGGTAGAATAAATTAGATTCCGACTCGGAAAATATCACTATGAACGACTTATATATACTTGTAAATATTAACACAAAATGGTGGCATTCTTGGACCAAGCCAGGTGCTGAAGCTTATCCGTTAAAGCTTGAATGACGAGACCAGCTTACTATGTAACAATAACATTTTTGGTGAGTCAATCTCCCCATAGTATCCCAGATATTGGCACAACTTCAACAACTTTTTTTGGAATGTAATATGATAAGAGTCTAGCACTTGTATGATAGTGCTTAGTCTCTTTTCCTTTTCGGATGCGCTAAAACTCATAGATAACTTAAGTCTCTCTATTTGACTGTTGAGTAGATTCTCATCCATCAATAGTAGAGCTTTTCTCAAAGACATCACATATTCATGAAAAACCAAGATTAGAGTGAAAATTTCGTAAAGACAATTCGCAAGGTCAGCCCTAGAAAGAAGCAAATCACACATTGATGAGCTCAAAAAATCTGTAATTTGAGATTTGTATGCCGTGATGTCAAATGTCTCAAATTTCCCGTCCGATATACCTGCAAGTTGATCCACGTTACTCCAGTTTGTCTCCAAAACATCATGTTTGAGGTAATATGAATATACCCTCAGAAAGTCAAACATTTTGGTATGTATGAATCGGCACTTTTTGATCCATTTTTGTATTCTTCTATCCTCGTAGGTCCAAGTCCAAAAAGCATGATACCCAAGTTCCCTCCATGATTTTTCCATTCGTTTTTCTAGAAATTTCAGTAACGCTGAATGTCTGAATAAAATCTGGTATTCCAGCTTCTGAGAGTCTACTACTATCTGATTGATTGGAAATGGTATGTTGATCTCTAAGCTCAATCTGCTGATTGCAAGCTTATTACATCGTTGTGTCTCACCATCACTACTTGATGAGCTGGGTGCTGTGTTTGTGTTCACGTTTGCCTTCAATATCTCTGTTAACGAGCCTATACTGGAGACATTCATGATCTCATCGAAGTTGGTTATATGAGTCTTAATGATCTCCACAATATCCTCTAAAATAGAGCGCCTTTGAAACTCCACTTTTAAGATTTCGGACATCAATTGTTGAACGATAGATCCATTTGCGATTTCGTACGCATCATAGTAAAGTTTAGAAATTTCTAAAGTGGAGGTATTGTGATAACTTCGCTTAAGTTCGTGATTGGAGTGGTTCAAGAAATTATCAAAGCAAGAGCCGTCAGATAATAGAAAACATTTATTCAATAGTTCCATAAATTCTTGTAGTCCGTAATTTTCGTAGAGTACCGCCGCAAATAAGACATTAGCACGCTTATATGCTTCGTTTATAGCCACATTCACATTCACATCATTCAAAGACTTGATTGGATCGAATGGTTTCTCACGCACCAAATGTTCACATTTGCAAGCTCTCAGTATAGCTAAGTATTTTCCGGTAAGAAAGATCTTCTTCTGATATTCCGCTGATTTGAACTGGGTCAATAGACATTCTCTTTTAATTGCAAACTTGTTCATCCAATGGTAACAATTATAAGAGGCTGGCAGTGTCGTGTCCTCGAGAATGAAAAACTCATGGAAGACATCTGAAATTTTTCCGGACTGAAGCCATTCATTCATTATGGTTAGGTAGTCTGTACTCACGAAATCATAAAGATGTTTGAGAAATTGTGATGATGTCTCATTTCCCTTCTGTCTTATGATTTCAGAGTGAATTACGTTCAAAATAATGCCACCATTAACATATTTGGAATTTTGTGAGTCTGTCACAATGTCATCTAGCTGGTTCGAGCTAGCATCCTCTTTTATCGAATTCATAAGGCTTTCAAACCTCATATCTGTGAGATTGGTTTGCTTGAGTCTTTTCTGGTCTTCTTTTATGAGACTCTGGCTCACTTCAAATAAGTGGCATATGCACTCTGAAAAGGTACCAAAGGAAGGTTCAAAATAGCTATTGTTAATGGCTTGAGATAGTTGTATAATGGACATACCGACAATACTCTGAGATGCTTCTCTCATGGTGCACAGTTTACGCCTATATTCATTTAGGAAATTCCGAATATAGTGACAAAATTTCCCTGCCACTTTCCCATAACATGGCCTGTTAAAATAGGTAGCAGCGTATTTTAGAGAGGACACCTTTATACCCAAATCAGTGAGCTGTGTGGCTATTTCCCTTAGATTAATGTCCAGGTGGGCATCATTATCGTACGGTATACCTTTCAACTTTTGATGTGGATTCTCAATATCTATATGTCGATCAAACTTGATGTAGTCTCCTTCGCTACCATCTAGTACGTATAACAAGTCATTCACAATTGCTTTCTCTCTTTCCTGACTTGATTTTATGTCTTCCATGGATGCGCGTTCTTCTGTACCATCGGGCGTCACTTTCATGTACGAACCCAATAGCAACTCTTCTGGGGTCACATCGACAAACGATCCTAACGATATCACAAAATCTGGCATGTCTGTAGGAGAAGATTCTCTGTTCTTTTGTGTCGGCTCTTCTATCACTGGCATATTCGTAAAAGGGGCACCCAGATACGTCGTGTTTGTTGATGGCTCTTTGTGGTACATGTTTTCATTAAGGCCCTTAGAGCGAAACGCCAAATATGCGACTGCGCCACTTGTCGGATCCAAATGGGGTGGCGCAGCACTTGATTCTTGGATCTCGATTGTGGGCAGAAAGGCAGAGGGTGAAAAATGGAAAAAAAAAATTGAGAAGATTTTTTTGTGAAGGAAATCGTCTACCTATTCCTGTGTTCAATGCATCGTTTCTGAACATCTTCAAGAGGGACAGAGATAACTACTACGGGCTAACCACAATGGCAAAAAGAAAGAGAGCAGCAATATTACCTACCAACTTTGCACTTTTGCAAAACTTGGTCAGAAGAGACCCGCAATCCTACTATGAAGAATTTTTGCAACAATATTCACATTATGAATCCCTAAGAGATATATTCCTACTCAATCCATCTACTGAAGACAGTGAGGAATTTGGAGAAGTTATTAGTTTTATGTCTTTTGTTTGTGCTTCTTATCCGAAGGAAACTGCTAAATTCCCCGATGAACTAGCTACCATTTTGACGAAAAACCATGCCGAACTTGATCCTGAGTTGAGAGAGAAGATTGTTCAATGTTTAGTGATGCTTAGAAATAAGGAAATCATTTCTGCGGAGTCATTGATCAGAACCTTGTTTCCATTACTTTTTGCATACAGTTCCAACTCCGTCAATGGTTCAGGTTATCATTCCAAGCAATTGAGAAATCAAATCTATACCGCTTTGATTTCATTGCTCAAAACATGTAATACCGGTGCTAAGAACCAGAAGTTGAACAGAACTACCCAAGCCCTACTTTTCAATCTTTTGGATCAGAAGGATGGTAATGGTGTCTGGGCTACTAAGCTTACTAGAGAGCTCTGGAGAAGAGGTATATGGGATGATTCGAGAACTATTGAATTAATGACCCAAGCATGTCTACACCCTGACAACAAGGTTGTTATTTCTGGTGTTAGGTTCTTCCTTGGTGCAGACAAGGAGAGAGAGGCTGCCTTTGATGAGGACTCAGATAACGAGGACGTTGATCCAAACTCTTTAAGACACAAAATGCAAGTTAACAAGAAGAATTCCAAGAGAAGTAAAAAGTTAGAATCTGCTATCAAGACCATTAAGAAGAAAAATTCAAATAAACATTCTGCGACCTACTTGAACTTTAGTGCTATCCATTTACTTAGAGATCCACAACAGTTTGCAGAGGAGATGTTTGAAAGTCATCTCTCAGGAAAAAATGCAAACAAGTTTGATCTTGACCAAAAGATTGCAATCATGAATTTCATTTCAAGATTGGTTGGTACTCACAAGTTGACTGTTTTAGGTTTGTACTCCTTCTTCCTCAAGTACTTAACTCCAAAGCAAAGAAATGTTACTCAAATTCTAGCTGCTGCTGCTCAAGCAACTCATGATTTAGTTCCACCAGAATCAATCAACATGTTGGTTCGGAAAATTGCAGATGAATTTATCAGTGATGGTGTGGCAGCCGAAGTTGCATCTGCCGGTCTTAATACCACTAGAGAGATTTTGGCAAGAAACCCTGCTGGTATTGATGAAGATCTACTACAGGATTTGGTTGCTTATAAGGGATCTAAAAGTAAGGCCGTTATGATGGCTGCCAGATCCTTGATCTCCTTGTACAGAGAAGTTGCTCCAGAGATGTTAGCTAAGGCTGATAGAGGTAAGGTTGCAACACTCGACTTAATTCACAATGGTTCCAAGAGCTTACCTCAGTTCGGTATCGAGAAGGATAACACCACTGGTATTCCAGGTTTGGAGTTGTTAGCTAAATGGAAAATGGAACAAGGTCTCCTTGGTAAGGAAGGTGAAGAGGACTGGAAACTTCCAGAATCCGAAGATGAGGTCGAAGAAGATATCGATGATGTGGAAGGTGATTGGGTCGACATCAAATCGGACACTGAGTTGAACATTGACGATGATGAAGTTGATGACGAGGAATTACCAAAAGAAAGAAACGGTATCAAGAAGAAGTACTTAAAGTACATGAAGCAACACAAGAGGAGGAAGATCAGCAAAGAAGATGGAGAAGACTCTGACTTGGAATTGTCCGATGATGAAAGTAATGGCATCAAGTCCAAGAAACAACTTGAGAAAGAGAAATCACTTGCTGAAGAGCAAAAGGCTATTCAGGAAACACTCACGCATGTTTTGACTCCAGCCGACTTTGCCAAGCTGAAGGAATTGACAACAGAAGCAGGTATTGAAAAGGTAACTGGCCATAAGTTACGTAACGAAGATGAAGTTGACTCTACTGATTTGGTGAATGTGGATAGACGTAAGATGAACAAGGAAGAAAGAATGGCATCTATCAAGGAAGGTAGAGAAGACAGAGAGAAGTTCAGCTCTAGAAAGGGTAAGAGAGAAAATGAACGTTCGACAACGAATAGAGAAAAGGAGAGAAAGAAGAATTTCGTCATGATGATCCATAAAAAGGCAGTCCAGGGTAAGAGAAAGATGAGTTTACGTGATAGACAAAAGGTCCTCAAAGCGCACGTGGTCAGACAGAAGATGGGTAGAAACTTGCTTAGATAAGTCATGCTACTATATCAGCGGAGCTTGGTCTCTTATACGGGTTGAGCATTTACTTTTCCTTTTTACTAAATACTATACTATATTATCAATTCACTTCGATTCGCTTTTTTTGACTTAAATCAGTTCGAGTAAGTGCCGGAAAAAAAGTGTAAACGCAGACGGCTTTACAGTATAAAAGATATCAAGTCTTCTTGCTCTTCTTTGGTTTGCTCACTTTTCCGCTCTTTATCCTCATCTTCTGGTTACTTTCCCCGTTTTGTTGCCTCTGCTTCTCTCTTAACTTCTGCTTACGTTCACCAAAGTTTTCTTTGTCCATTTCCATCCTCGCATCTACCTTGGCAGCGAAAGTAACCTTTAAAGATTCCTTTATAATCTCCTTATCAGTGACCTTTTCATACTCAGACATTTTCCTGCCAATTCTATCTTCGATGGCCAAGATTCTATCGAGATCGTTCGGGGTGACAAATGAAATGGCATCACCCTTCCTACCCGCTCTAGCTGTTCTACCAACTCTATGGATGAAATCATCAGGATCTCTTGGAATGTCATAGTTCACGACCAATTCCACGCTTGGAATATCTAAACCTCTTCCTCCTAAGTCCGTGGAAATCAATACTCTTGCTGCTCCTGCTCTAAATCTATGGAGGGAATTAGTTCTCTCTGACTGCTGCATCTCTGAATGTAAAGAGGTGACTCTGACTCCCAAGGCCTTCAATATTCTCTTGATCAATTCACATGTTTCTGATCGGTTCACAAATATCATTACCGTCGATTCCTTGAACTCCCCTTCTGTTAATAAATTATGTAAAACTGCTTCTTTGACCAAAAAGGGAGTCAAAATGTATGATAAACTCAATCTCTCAGGTATCACGACATCGTCGATTTTGTCTAACTCGTGAACAAAAACATCATCACTCTTATCCTTCAAAGATCTAACAGCATCAGTGACAGTAGCTGTGAAAAGAAGGGTTTGTCTTTTAGTAGAAGCAGGAAATGCCTGGAAACAAGTGTTAAGATGTTCGGTGAAAGAATCGGTCAATAATCTATCCGCTTCATCCAGAACAACATATTTGATTCTCTTCAAACCCTTAAGATCGTCTGGATGTTCCTGTATAATGTGTGCCAAACGGCCCGGAGTAGCAATAATAAAGTCTGGATTGTTTTTCAGCTTGTTACTTTGTTCGATCATACTCTCACCACCAATAACAAGAGCCGTCTTGAGGTTAACATTCGATCCCATGGCACTAAACTGCTCGGCAATTTGCATTGCCAATTCTCTCGTCGGAGTCAAAACAACGCCAAATATACCGCAAGGATCTTCAGCCCATTTTGCAAGCATTGGTGCAGCAAATGAAATAGTTTTACCGGAACCAGTCTTGGCACCACCAATGCAACTTCTTCCTTTGAGAATTTCTGGAATCGTTCCTGCTTGAATGTTGGTTGGTTTGGTGATTTTCACTCCTGCAAGCGTTTCGCATAGCCATTTTGGCAACCCAAGTTCTTTAAAAGACGACATTTGTTGCGACTTTGCTATCTGTCGAGTCTGTGTTTGTTGATTGTGTTCAATACTTTTAGTTTAGGTAGAAGATATCCTATCTACTAAATGGTCCGGAACTGAAATGGAAAAAAAAATGGAAAAACATGCCGCCTGCACAGCCTGAAAAATAGAAAATCAGAGATCGTCAGCCAAGTTGACACGATTTGACAAACGACGGTCGATTGCGCAGAAGAATCAACCACCTTCTGCCACGTAAAAGTATACCTCCATCTGGTACTCCACTGAAACAGACCAACTTATGAGCATGATCGATCAGTTTCTAGTATTTGATCCGTCTGGAACGGTTCAGTTCAACTACCAACCGGGTAAGAACTACTCAAAGGTTGTGAACGCTTTCATCAACGACGTCCTTATCAATGAGCGTAAGATGCGATACGTTGAGGGTTCTGAATTTGCCGGAACAGATAGCAACCGGGAGAATGCTGATGCAGCAGCTGAAGCAGAGATTGATGCTGCTTTGAGAGGCGAAAAGTACGATGATCATGAGGATGAGGGAGGAAATGGCGATGAAGGCGATGATCCAGACCTCGAAAGTGATGAGGACGGCAATCAGAAGGGAAGAACTAATTTCGCAGATAAAGAAAGAGATGGTGAGAGTAATGGCTCCGCTGATCAGGATATAAACTTGGGTACTTTTTTACACGACGGATACAATTTAAAATATTTGATTTGGACAGACGACAAAACTAAAAAGAGAGTATTTTTCACTATGATTTACCCATCATTGGTGACCATCAAAAGTCCATATAAGTTTTTGAGGAACATTAAGATCTTGTATGAGAGCACCTCTTCTGATATAGAAAAGTTCAGTCAGTTCTTCAATCTCAAACTTAAGGATATATCTGAAGTTGCACCTTCGTCTTCGCACGGCGTTACAGTGGCATCTGATACCAGGCAATCGACCCCAATGAGTGTGAACAGCAATGGAGATGCAAAGAAGGATTCCAAATCTTCCAAGAAATCTAGAAAGTGGAATTCAGATGGTACATATTACGAAGAGGATGGCAAAGATTCCTCAACCCTTGATTTTTCAGGATCATCTGCAGCCTCTAATAGTAAACAAACGAGCTCCAATATCAAACAACTTGTTGGAAATAAGTCATCTTTCGGTACCAAAACAGCAGATGGATTCCTTGTGAACGATTTGTCTGATGAGATGAACAAAATCATCATCTCATCTCAGAAGAAGTCTGCAGAGAAGGAAAAGTACAATGCTTCCACCAAGTCCACTGCCCTTGGCTTTTTGAAAAAGTATATCGGTGGTAAGAAAATCACGAAAGAGGACGTTACAGGTATTAAGGCGGCGATGGTACAACATTTGATCAAAAAGAATGTCTCGCCTAATGTTGCTAACTCTCTCATTAGTGAAGTTGAGAAAGATCTGATTGGACAAACGACTGAGTCCTTTACCACTATTGAAGAAACTGCTAAGCAGTCGCTTGCAAAGCAATTGAAGAAATTGCTTACTCCTGATTCTTCCATCGATTTGCTTCATGAAATCCAAGATAAGAAGAGCAAGGGAAACGGGCCGTATTCCATTTCTGTCGTTGGTGTCAACGGTGTTGGTAAATCAACCAATCTTTCCAAGTTGGCCTTCTGGTTACTACAAAATGATTATAGAGTTTTAATTGCGGCCTGTGACACTTTCCGTTCAGGTGCCGTTGAACAGCTACGAACACACGTTAATAATCTTGTCCAACTCAGTCCCAACAAGAAACAGATTGAACTATTCGAGTCAGGTTATGGCGGTGCTGATTTAGTTGCTAAAACTGCAACAGGTGCTATAAAGTACGCAAAAGAAAATGGATATGACGTCGTTCTCATGGATACTGCTGGTAGAAGGCACAATGACACACACTTGATGGCTCCTTTGGCATCATTTGCGAAGGCAGCAAATCCCGACAAAATCATTATGGTTGGTGAAGCTCTAGTTGGTACAGACTCTGTCTTGCAAGCCCAAAATTTCAACAAGGCCTTCGGTGCAAATAGGCACTTGGATTTTTTCATTATCTCCAAATGTGACACTGTTGGTGATTTGATTGGTTCTATGGTTAACATGGTTTTTGCGACAGGTATCCCTATACTTTTTGTTGGTACTGGACAGACATACACTGATTTGAGAACATTGAGTGTTAACTGGGCGGTGGACATGCTTATGGCTTGATGCTTAGTTTCACCTGCATTTTGTAAAATTCTTTCTCTTAGTTAATTGCACGTTATAGGTACATCCCCAATACTAATCAATAATACATCTTTGTTATATATTTTACAGAGGTCAGATCAAAGCATCCTCCAGTTCGTCATCTTCAAAATCATCCATCATTAAAGCAGCCTCTTCGGCCTTATTTTGAAATTCTTTCAATCCAGTTAAATCTTCGAGAAATGTGTCACTATTCAAGGCTTTCTTCACAAAATTCCAACCCTCCTCTCGTATACCTTTCACAACTGGAATTGAACATGCTGTGCAGTATTGAAAGTTGTGTGAGCTGAGTTTTAAGAGTTCAAAATTGTGAAGGAAACCTCTTAATTGATGAGGCAATGATCCCAATATGTTTGTTTTGGTGGATACAGTATGCTCTGTATACTGTTTATCTGGAGATTCCACTATGGACACGAACATTTCAGTTGCTAATGATGAGGCCATCAATGCGACACCTGGTCTCGTAACAGTACACATCTGATCCAAAGTTCGATCTGTCAAAGAGTCCTTTGGGGCAACAATATCATTACAAAAATAGCACCCCAATCTACCACTATGCTGCTCTTTTATGTCAATTGTGGGGTTGATACCACCGTGTCTAATGACCAAGTAGCTCTCAAATCCCAATGCTGAGTTGATCACTATTTTGTTCATGGAATAACCCAATAATGTAGGAAGCCATCTCGATTCTCTTGAATCGAGACATATGAAAACGGCATCATGTTCTTCATATAGCTTTACCAATTCAAAATATTCCTGCTGCTCCTTCTTTTCATCTTTAATTGAATGTCCAATCATAGGTATAGCTAGATCGTAACCGATTGCATCAACAAGAGGAAAGATTTTCTTCAAGTTTGCAGCAGCAGCCTCGGCTTTGGGGGACCCACCCTTGAGGCAATCTTCATAATTGAAAAGTGGTTGTCTTACGGGGTTGCTGAAGGACACTTTCCCGCTATCTACAAACGAAATCTTCCTCACACCCCATGCAAGTAGGCATCGTGCAATGTAGGAACCTAGCGTTCCAGCGCCTAGTATAAGTACCTTTGAGTTTTTCACAGCTTGTAAGTTTAGCTCTGGTGCCAACCTCCATTTCATGAGCTGTAAATTCAAATCAATGGCTTGATCTGCAAGTTGTAAGGGGTCAATTAGCTCTCCGAGGTCTGCAAGTTTAGGCCCAAGCTTACCCCGAGACGTTCTCTCCCATCCTGATACCGGTGGAATGTAAGTGGGGTCTGTGTACTTTGGTGAGTTATACTCATCATTTTTCAATTTCATGGTAAATGACTTCTCTGGGTAGCTTATTTTAGCAACCTGAATCTCAACATTCTCAAAATTTAGAAACGATAGAGCAGTGAGAAAGTTTCTAAGAATGTAGGCAGATGTGTTTTCGTAAGAGCAGGTATCTATGAAGAGAATCTTAAGTTGTGACCTATCTATGGAAGGATCAAATAATGAAGATAATGGGAGCAAGCTCAAATTTTGTCCATTTTGATCTATAATGTAAAATTGTTGCTTGAAAGTTTCTGACTTTTTGAGCTTAAATTCAAAACCGTCAGTAAAGCTCGTCGTTGTCCAACGGGATTGGAGCTGGGGAAAGGCAAACCAATAGTAGAACTTATACTTCTTCAAGTCGGCAAATGAAAGTGCTGCAAAAGCTGAGAGCACACTTGGATCCTTTATGAACGTTTTGTCCTTAATTTTCACAAGGATTGAAACCGCAGCCTCTCTCAGAAAGTCTTTTTTGTTGACATTTCTGAACTCATCAATGGAGTTGACATTGAGGATATTCCCTTTACAAAGGAATGCTGAGTTCAATGGCACACTATCCAACACCTTCTCTTCCTCATCAAAAGAGTTTTCCCCTATATTCAAATGAGGTGCCTGTTCTGGCCCTAAGGATCTGTAATCAAAATAGCCGATCACCTGTTGATAAGATGTATCTAGTTTCAAAACATTGAGTTTGCGTTGGGACAATTCCACAAAAAAGGAAGAGTCAACGACGCTCATTGGGGTCGCAAACAACATTTTGCTGTCAGTATTCATCTCTTTGTCTTGATACCTTTATTCCGCTGCTGGCTTCGATGTTGTGTGTGCTGTTTCCAATGCCGTTGCCGTTGCTGGCGGAGAAGAGCTGCGCCGTTGCGAATCGCCTCCGTCTAGTCTCCGCTCTTCAACTTGCTTATCGCTGGGCTGAAGGCTGAAGGCTGAGGGCTGAGGGCTGAGCCGCCAGAGGACAGAAGCCAGAGCGAGTCAGTCTATGAGAGCCCGTTTCTAAAGGTCACGTGATGTGGCCCTTAACAAAAGCATCACGTGACCCCATGACAATAATTTTAGGAGTTGTCTCAGAATGATTTTTTGCACTTTCCACTTTCCCACAAGAGACGGGCCCTAACAATGTCACTAGTACTTTACTAATCATGATTCACTGCGCCATGTCAGGAGGGATACAAACATCACAGCGTATACAACACGACAACCATGTTTGCATACAAATCCGTCTCTGTCTCAGCTGCAAGGCTCTCT
>JAMYHI010000348.1:0-20891 GCA_025531525.1 Pichia sp. P7020A | reverse complement strand
CCATACCTATCCATAAAATAATTGTTGAGCATACTTGCAGGAATATAGCCACAAAATTGAGCAAAGAAAAGATAAGAAATCTTGACACGATCAATATTATATTCTGCCATTATATATTCAATCAACGATCCAATAGCTTGATCCGCCAGACCGATCATAAATAAAGAAAGCATGGAGGCTAAAAGTTGAATTTTGAGTTTAGTACTTTTGAAAATATTCTTATTCTCCAGCACGACTATATGGCCATCAAAATCAACTTTTTTAATGTGACCTGCAAGCGAGTCGTATTCATCCTCTCCCAAATCTTCCGTGAACTCTTCAAGTAAATGTACCCTTTTCGGTGAGTCAGGTCTCGTTGTCGAATCTGAATCATCTGATGAGTTATTATTGGTCATATCCATATGATGCATCAATCTGTTATCTTCTTCATGGGAGTTTGCCTGGGTGTCCAGCAGGGCTTCTCGTTGATCTGGTTGCACATCAATCATTAACCCGTGATACCAGCCTGAATGATGTAGATTATTATGCAGCTTTCTTCAATATTGACTGGAGGAGAAGAGAAACTAGCTGCCTCTCTCAGATAAGAAAGCAAAGAAAGCTCCACAGATTCGTGAGAAAACTGCGACTCAAAATTTCTCTCTGGTACCAGAAATGACAACTCCGAGCGCGGCCGAACTCCGAAGGCGTTGGCGTCCACGAAAGGTAGTAAGTAAGGGGTATCGGTACTGTTGACCTGATATTAATGTACATATCATCTATAGATTCAGAAAATGGCAGAATCAGTTACGTTCTTGAAAAAAGCTGTAAGTAGCGGTAAAACCCTTCCCTCGGAGTCGTGTCAGCACATCATTTCCGTCCGAATCTAATGCAAGATACTTGACACCGGGAAAATTATGGAGTTCAGCAGTACTTGATCCACCTAGCTTCGACGTAAAGTAATCTGGTAGCGTGAAAAGCGAACCTCTATTGATCCCAGTAGATCTCATGTACTGAAGGACATCTCTCATTGACCGATCGTGCACTTGCTTTAGATTACGAATCACTTCATTCTGCTGTACGGAGGTTCCGTATTTGTCAAAGTATTTCTGACAATAGAGCAAATGCCCCAACAACATGTCAATATTAGCTATATTTCCTGTCAGTAAAACTGCCGTAATTATCATAGGCTTTAGTACGAGAATGCCAGGATCAATGATATTGATAGGGATATTCTGCATGGAAAAACATAACGTTATAAGCTCATTTAGCAGAGGCTCGTTGTTCAGAGTGAATTCTTTAAATATCAGTATCAATAAGGAACTGTACTGCGTAAAGTATGGGGTCCAGTTCCAAGCCAATAACACAAGCTGTTGCATGCAGCCGATACTATTATGCTCGTATGTATCAACAACAAACTTTTCCAATAAATCACGATAAGTTTCAAAACTGGGTCTCAGATACTGAATAGTGGGAAATAACTCATGCTGACCACGCAGATCACCCCTTCGTCCACTGATGCCTCCGATCTCTGATAGTTGTATCACCATTGTTTCCGTTATATGAGAGCCGGGGGAAAATTTGATAAGATGACACAATCCTTCAACCATCCACTCGCAATCTTCAGAAATTCCCAATGCATTGTTTTCTGACTTGATTAGGGCACTCACTAGTGATTCTGCTGTGCTAACTTCAAGATCAATAATGCAGGCAAGTATTTTGAAGAACACATGCAGATCGTGCGGGTGCTTGATCGTTCTACTCTCCATTTTCATAGGGAGACTTTTTAGGGAAAGATTTGAACAAATAGAGTTCATGACCAATAGTAATTCGATAGATCTCGGGCTCGCAGACTTAAAGTGATCGACTAGACGTCCCGCAGAGTAAATAATGGATATCTGAAAGCTGTCTGCTTCTGTGAACTCGCCTCCATATGACCTTTTCTTATTATTCGGCTTGGGAATGCTGTGAGTAAAGTCGTTTAAGGATCTGATGATGGCACCAAAGAGCTCTGAATTTTTTGCGTACAAGCCGATATCGGGAACGTATGAAAGCTGTTTCATTTTAACCAAACTTTTCACAAACTCATCGTCGATCTTACCGAATACATCTCTTCTGATTTTTGCAGTATCAATGACCATAGTATAGGCCATGAGTGTTGAATCAAACAAGGCATTTCGGCTGACTGAGTTCAAGTACAAAGCGAAACATAAAACGACCGGAAGCATGTTTTTCTGATCTGATGAATACAGCTCCAATACTAATTTATGTTTTTTCTGTGTGAAGAACACTCTTGGGTTGAACTTACTATCTATTTCCGCTGAAAGCTGTAGAAGAAACACTAAAAACAGACCTAATTTAGGCCTAAGATAACCAATCGGCAACAAATTGAACACTAAATTGAGTAATTTCAATAGTCTTGGATCAAGCTCCATATTTGTAAAGTTCTTCAGCAAAAAGCTCGCTAGTTTTGTTTGTGTAGTTTGCGGGACCAATTTAGTCCCACCTCTGTGCAGGTAATTTGATTCCACTTTGAAAGTTGAGATAATTTTGAGCACAGTATCGAAATCAAGCATTTCTCTACAATTCAGCTGTTTTGATAGTTTGGTCTTCCATGTCCGTTTGGCCGTAGACGTAGGGCTTATTATGATATCCAAGATGATATTGAGTTGCCGCAATGATAGACCATATTTTGGCACTATAGCTTCTAGCTGGAGGAACCATTTTTCGAACAGTGCATCGTCCTGCCCGTCCTCAAGAGCTGATATAGCCTGCACCGCTTTCTCTATACGGGTCAAGTATTCCTGTGTCTTATTTGCCATTGCTTGGGCTGCATTCTCTTGATCAGTGAGACGAAAAGCAAGAAAGTTGTTTACTTGATATTGTGCATGGCAATCAAGTTGATGAAATTTGTTTTTCCAAGCCGCCGTGGTTCATGGCTCTTGGACTAGCAACTACCAATTACCAAGTACTATTTACCAAGCACTCCTGTTCCTTCGCCTTTACATCTTCCGAGCAACATTGTACACTTTGTCCTTATACTACATGTCGTCTCTTTGGTATGCAGTTATGTACAGAAAGTTTATATACAGTAGTTTGTGGAGGTGGCATTTATTTTGTGAGGTCTCTAGCATATCTGGTGAATCCTTCTTGCACGATGTCCGCCTTCATGTGACAAACGTCATTAAGTAGCTCTTTTGACCTGTTTATTACGATATTCTCCACCAGTTCTTCGTTGGAGTACAGTTGCTGGAGTTCAAGCACCTGTGCATTTGCTTGCATGTTCTTACGCTCAAGATCCTTATACGTGTACGGATCAACTCTTAGCATCTCGTTCTTCTCTTCCGGAGATAAAGCTGAAAATCCCCCATCGTCGATGATGCTTCGTCCATTTGCGACTGAATCAAGTTCATCCTTGCAGTATTCGATTACCTCAGTCCTTTTCCTCCATTCTGGATATATCAGCGTGTTTAAGACTGATGTGCATGCCGCTTTTTCAGACTTATTTGCAGGTTTTATAAATTTGTAAATTGAAGCGTCCTTAGTCTCGTTGTGATTCAACGTGCCATACAAAATGGACCGTAGGTTGTCATCAATGGCGTATCTAGACAGTTTTAAGAATGATTGAAGGCTCTTGTAGTCCTGAAGGCAAATCTGGCGGGAAAGTTCTGGTTTTGGCGGTGCATTGGCGATCAGGTCGATATCTAGTCCATTTAGTGAGCTCTCAGTTCCAGAGTTGGGCATAGTGTTGCTGGTAGATGAGTACATCTTGTAGGAAGTTTCCAATGTCGGTGTGTGGCCTTCGTAAGATAACTTATGTATTCCCGCTTCGCTCTTGCACAAAGGCAATATAGGATAGAGATGGCGGAAGGCCGAAGCAAAGGAATGGCTTGGAAATTTGAGGCAAGGGCTTTGCTGATTTTCAAACAGAGTCTCCGGTCACTACTCACCAGGCTATTTGTACCCCTCTTTAAGCATATAAATAACCCTTAGGACAAACAGACTGGGAGCTCAGTGATAAGGAGTAATATACGATGCCAGCAGACTCCACTGAAAAGACTGTGGATGAGCTCAGAACCATTGGAAATGAGAAATTCCGGGCCCTGAATTATGGTGCAGCATTAATGTGCTACACACAAGCAATTGATAAGGATCCTCAGAGCTACGCTCTCTACTATAATAGAGCCGTCACATTGGTGAAAATGGATGCCATAGATGAAGCCAAGGAAGATTTACTCCGCTCGCTTGAGATAAACCCAGATTACATACCAAGTTTGTGTCAACTTGGGTTTTTACATTTATACCAAGGAAACACACCGGATTCACTTGATTGTTATGTTAGAGTTGTGAGATTGAGTGAACAACTTCCGAATCAACTGAGTAGATTTAAAGCACAACTACGGGAAGCTATAAGACTTGCAGAATCCAGATGCCGGCAGCAAGAATACTCTGATGCTTTCATCAATGACATTATTACACCAGATATAAGATCGGTTGTCGATTCATATCCTAACCTACCAACCCATATGGTTGAATCTGGTATCCCACCTATTGCATTTGGTAATGTTCCAATCTCCCAACTTCCTACTCATGGCACACCTATCATAGCGAGCGCTAACATTCCAATTCCAATGACTGGCATCAGGGTTGGTGCACCCACCAGCGGCGGTGTAGCTTCTACAGCAGCACCTGAACCAACACCAACAGACTTAGGAGCAAGTATGACCATGCAAACACCAGGCTCATCTGATGAGTTTGCATCTAGATTGAACCTTCCAGGTCTGTTCAGTGCGTTTGGACAACCTATTCAAAATGCATCATTCACGGTGGGCCCAGGTCAGAATGGCGTTTCTGATATCATTGGAGCGATTAACAACATAACTCATCCGCAATCTGGTACTTCTAATGCTATCTTCACTCCAGCTGCGCCAACTACGGGTACATCGAATGCGAATGCATCAACTCCGACGATAATACATCCACCAATTACCCGTTCGACAATTCATGCATCGACAGGTCAGAATACTACCACTGGCCTGCCAATAGATTTACTGCAGGCACACAGAGAAGCGCATAATGCAGCACTGAATAGAGCCGCTGAACTAAGACGCCAAAGAGAAGCACAGGAAGCTCCAACAACAGCAATAGCAACCTCAAATGAATCAACAGCATCTACATCTGCACCTGTGCACTCTTCAGATACTACGACAGAGACTACCTCTACTGCTCCTTCTGGATCTGCTGCTGTGACAGCACCTAGTCCGGGCTCAGACTTTGCGCGTCAACTGGCAAACACCATAGCAACTCAGCTGAGCAACGCAGCAGCGACACCGAACGATACAGCCGGTACCAATCCGAGTGCTATACGCAGTCTCACACAGAACTTGACTAGTATTGCCTCTGGTGTACTTGGTGGCATCGTCAATGGAAACGGCAATGCCAATAACCATGATGACAATAGCAGTAGCGGTGGCGGCTCGTCAAATTCTACGGGTTCTGAACAATTGGATTCAAACCTCGTGGATGATTTGGACTAGGTCTTAAATGTCACCTCTTAATTTTATAGCAGACCATTTACAATATAATATGACTAACGATAACAGTGACATGTAAAGTGTCTGGCATATGCGATTTGTTGGCTTGTGTGAAAGCATGCATAGTTTAGTAGTTCGTTGATTTTCGTTCGTCAATCTAGTGAAGGGGCAAATCTAGAAACCGACGGTTGAGCACTACGCACAACATGTTGCTACTCTCTTTGTAAGTGTCACACCTTTTTATAAAAACAAACAACGACGTATGGAGCCGTACTTGTATTGTGGAGTATGCTACAAGGATAGCAAAGACCGTGCTCTCTTCCTCACATCATGTGCGCATGTGCTCTGCCAAGAACACGTTGACCTTAGTAAGTAAGAATAGAAAACTACCATAACTGGGAGATCATTCAAGAAGAAGATTACTAACCTGGTGTATTTAGATGGCAAGGAATGTGGAAAGTGTCACGTCAGGGATATATCGATTGTGAAGATTGAAAATGATTTACAAGACACACCTGAATCGATTAGAGATATTGTTGAGCCGAGTTTTGAAAAATTGAGTAATATCCAGTTCGTCAGTAAATTTCAGTACGTACAACTGACAGATAGGATCCAGCATTATGAGAAGGAAAATAGATCACTACGTGATAAAAATTGTAGGTTGAAAGATCTTTTGAAAAAATCTAGAGTCGAATTAGATAAATGCAATGAATATCAGAGGGAGATTGTCAGATTACGCGAGGAGAGAGATAGACTAGCTTTGAAGTTGCAAATCAGAGAAAATACCAGCAGTGGAAGCCATGGGAAAAGAAGCGTTGATGATTTGCAAGAAATCAGCATGGAAGAATACGTGGTCAGTCGTGGCGAAAATATGGATAAGTGTAAAAGTAAGAACCAGAAACCAGTCGAAGATTTCATGAGCAAGATGAGAAGGTTCAGTCAATTGGGCGGAGTGAACATCAACAACGACCGGAGCAGTAATTTAACGCATAATAGTGATAATAACAGCAGTAGCGGCAATACTGGTATTGAAACAATGCTAGGAAAAGGAGTAATTGGAAGTTTCAACATTGAAGCAGAGAGCACTGGCATGGGTTTCCGCAAAAGTAAGGACAGAAGCTCATCACTACAAATCACCTCTTTGGGAAGCAAAAATGATAGAGTTACGACTACAGCCAGGGGGTACGTACCAGCCACAGCCACTGCTACCTCTACTGGCGGAAAAAGGTTGAGTAAATTCAGTTTTAAGCCGCCCTCTGTTGTTGGGGTGAACAAGAACTTGAGCGGTAGTAGTATGGGTGTCGGTGTGGGCATGGGAGTGACTAGCAGAACAAAGGACAGCAGAAGTGGATTTTCCAGACTCAACAGCATACGGAGCAGCAGAGAAACATGGAAATAGGCAGTGTCATTGCTAATCATATGTGATATATTATCATCAGTAGTAAAAAATGTAATCTTATTGAACATTTGCTATACAGAACAAGGTGTTAATTTGTAATATATGTCTAAATAGTATAGTGTGTGTGCGGCATAGCCATGTAAGCTAATGTTAATGTTTTTGGAATGAGAATGAGAAAGGTAATATAATGTAGTGGAATGGAATGAAATGAAGTGAAAATAAGTCAGCGTAAGTCATGCAGTGCTTAGATTAGATTAAACCAGCTCTTCTTTGTTGGACACCAACGGCAAATAGAGGAATACCTGCACCAAGGATCCAGAAGATCAAGTGTGGGACAGCGTAAGGAACTCTTCTGTTCTTGACCTTGAATGGTAAGTTGTTGTATGGACCTTCTGGGAAGTGACCGGAGAGTTGCTTAGTGGAAGCGGAGAATTGTCTAAGGGATTGTCTTTGGATGGTTCTTGCAAACATTGTTATGTGTGTGTGTGTGGTTCTGTCTGGTGTACTGAATGAATTCTGTACACCCCCCCTGCTTCTTGGGCTTCCTGGATGTATGCACACTCTCTTGTACTGAATCGTTTTCTTCAGCTGATCGGTGGGGCGGTTTTCCTCAGCTTACGTCAGCGGGATGCGTCCGAATGGGGCAAGTTTGCCCCGTTGCCCACCCGCAATGAGAATTACCCAGCGCGCGCGCTCATTGGCTGGCAAGAGAATCTACACGGTGCACGGATGCGCCTAAAAAAGGGCAACGGGGCATCAGCGAGTGGCCTGCTTCAGAACAAGATTTGTGTGCTACAAGTGCAATGGAACACTGGCTAATCAATAGCAGTTGCACGTTCAAAGAGAACGTATCCCACACCTACCACACAAACACACACACACAACAATGGCTATTGCTCCTATCACCGGTTTCATGAAGAGAAGAATCATCATCGACATCTCCGTCGGTATGGCTCTTGGTTCCGTCCTCGGTGTCTACTGGTGGAGATCTCACACCAAGATGGTTGAAACTAGAGAAAACTACTATGCTGCTCTCGCAGAAAAGAAGAAGATTGAAGAATCTATCTAATTCTCACAATCATCACATATCCTAACATTCATCGATTCCACCACCAAATCACATTATATTACATTAACTAAACTATTCATTTCTCTATCAAACTTTTAGACGGTATTCCTCGAGCTCAGACGCTATCTTCATACATACGCTTTTATGCCTGCTTTGCACTGGTTATGAGGGAACTTCTTTATACACTGTTTATTTATTCAACCACTTTGCAAAACAAACACAGCAAAATATGAACTGCAACTGATTCTGTCTTCTGTCCTTAAAGGGGCTATTATCACCCAATTCTGCCATCGGAGTATTCTTGTCTTTAGTATTCTACGCTAAGCTGCACTTGTCTCTAACTATCGTAAATCCTTACAGCAGGACATGGTTCATGAATATTAAGATGAATCATACCTGAAAAATCTGTAAAATGCAAAATTCAATGCGCTGCCGTAAGCAGAAGTAAATTCATGATAAGTGAGTGCTCTTACAGCGATGTGAACTGTGACAAGCCACAATCTCACACATCTTTTGATGAACCCCCTTCTCCTCTCAATTATTCAATTGTATACTATCAAACTCGATGATGAGCCCGTTGGAGGATCTCATTTCAATTTTCACCCAGATATCCCTATCACATCGTGATTCTGTTGCAAAACACGATTTAATACTTGATCATGATTTATCACCACAACTGAACTACCTCACGCATAATAAGTTTACCTCATTCTCCACCCAGGCAAACATAGACAAACTCACATGGTTCCCGGAGTCTGGAATACCTACTCCACAGCTTATATCCTTTATTACATCAACAACTCCGCTTGTCTTCCTCATTACACTGCAAAGTGGCCAAAGCTTTTCAAAACTGAACATCCTCAAATCGTTACTCAATAACAGCGCATTGTTTGATACCGAGAGAGAAATTCACCTAATTGTACATCATGCAACGCTAGACAAATCTATTGAAACTTACTTATCTAATCTTGGAATTCTAGGAGACCTCTCGTCTTTCAATGTGTGGTCATCATTGCTTACCGTTCAGTTATCAGCAGATCCTGAAATAATCTCTCTTGAATACAACAACGACTCAGCTTTCAAGCATCTATATTTAGATCAATCTCCATTACCATTGGAGATGTTGGCCAAATTATTATTAAAGCTACATATAAAATCCCATTACAGACTAAGGGTCACCAACTTGTTCCTTAAGGGTGACATTGCCCAACATTTTTGGAGCATATATCAGCGTTTCCTTTCCGCTCACCTACAAACTCTGTCAGATTTACAACGTAAAAATATTGAAGATATAGACGAGACTATCTTTATGGATGTTCACTCTTTCTACAATAGTGCCACAGACTTGATAGCATTGGATCGCTCAAACGATTTATTAGCTTGTCTCTTACCCCAATTATCATATGCAGGTCTCTGTAACGATCATTTCAATATTGAGTCTCAGTTATCGAGCATAGATCTCCCCGTGCACAATGAAACGGCTCAATCTTTCCAATTATATGATTCCGCTGATAAAATATACAATTCCATCAAATATCTGAACTTCAGCCATGTTGGGCCGATTCTCAATTCCAATGCCAAATCTCTTCAACAAGAATTTGATAGAAGAAAGCAGTTGAAAGACATCGATGAAATGAAATTGTTTGTCAATGAGCTCAATAGTCTAAAACAACTCCAAGCCAATGTCACAAAACACACAAATATTGCTGCCAAAATATTAGCAACGTTCAATAATTCAATAGATACTACTACAAAAATCCCCTTCTTAGATGAGATGGAAGATCCTACGAATGATATCCGTCAGTTTTCCATCAATTCGTACCACGCTCAACTTGTAGAGTTGCAGCAAGACATTTTGTCGAATCAACTGACCATCTCTCAAATTTTCAGCAAACTTTCATTGTTGCTCCATTCATCGGATGAGGTACAGCTTTTCGATATATTTAAGACTCTCATAATCACATCCATTACCAAACAGGGATTCAGGGAGTCTGATTTCTTGACGCTATACAATGAGCTGATCTTCAAGTATGGTATAGAGAATGTTTTACCCATCTTACTCAACTTGCAGAAACACAGTATCATTCAGCTTCATTCAACAAACAATCAGCAACTATCTTCATTCTTGAAGTTATCCAACACCAATGAAGCGCCACAACCAGCATCTAAATCACAGGCAATTGCCAACTTCCAGGCACTCACAAAAACGTTCAATCTTATGCCGTTACATGATGAAAATAATATGGAACAGAAACAGAGTGATCACAAATCCATAGAGGATTACCAAGATGCAGATTTTGCATACCCTGGCTACGTCCCTATATTCACTCGTCTTATCGAATCTATATACTCGAGATCTTTTCTAAATCCGGAGTTCAATTCTCCCTCGGCAGCGACCTCTCAATCTACTATGAGCAGAGCTATCAAATATGGTTGGAATAACTTAGATGCAATATCGAGTGGACATCTCGCATCTACTACGACCCAGAAGTTCTTAGTACCCGACTCGAAAAGGAAACTGTTCAATTCCATTATCCCTCCAAAGCTTAATGACCTTCAAAGTCATGGTACGATCATCATCTGTGCCATTGGTGGCATAACATGGTCTGAAATTGCAACTATCAAATATGTTTTGGATATTAACCCACTAACAAAGCATAAGAAAGTTGTCATTCTGACCACGGGTATAATTACCAGCAACCAAGTTATAAAAGCATTCACTACTCCGGTATAGCGATGTTTACATCCTTAACACTATCTATACTTTTGATAATAACCTTGTCTAACCTTTTCCTCATAATCCAGCATCAAAACCACCAAATGGGCGAAGCATCGTTTCATTCCGTCCGTCACACTCTCTTTCTTACATTTCTTGAATGCCATCTCTTTATTCATCTTGTGTGCGTATCCAAACCCTCGTTGGGTGACCGTGGTATTATCCGCTAAAGTGATGCTCACCTTTGTGAACATGCTTAATGATGCCGTAATACTATTTGCTTTGCACTCTGATCCTGTTTCCTCGTCTTTTGTTACCTGTTCACTTACCTCTTCATTGTACCTAATAATTTGACTATCTCCCACATCAGTCATCCAATTATTCATCCCGTAGACGTTGTTGGCAATTTCTATGAGTTTGTTCAATCCTAAACCAAGCTCCAAATCACAAACATATCCTTCATCTTCAACGTCTTGTACTTCTTCCTCAACGCCTTCAAACCCTTCCTGAACTTTCCTTCCTGTGTAGATTTTACGTCCTCTTCTCAATTTATCAGCAGTCGTTTTATCAATACTCCGATAAAACTTGAAGGTATTGTTTACAGACCATTTCGATGCAAGCCTAGACTTCACCTTACAAAGCATGCGTTCGATCTCTTCTATCTGCCATGTGGATATATCTGGGAAGAATTGAGTGTGACCCTTCTCGTTTACTGGTGACGCGTTAATTGTGTCATTTAGAGTATGTCCCTTTGGTTCCAAGGACGCTACCTTTTCTCGGTATGTCATCATCAATGTAGGCTCATCATAGGTGTTGGTCGCTGTACTGTGAAATATCATGGACCAAGTATGCTGACCTATATCCTTCTCTGAAATGGCTTGTACGACGGGAAGTAGTGTTAGTTATGAATTCATGATGGAGATTTCTTCTTTTCAGTCGCAGTATAAACTTTGAAATTTGGAGGCTCACCAAGTTATAAGCTAAAAACAGATGTCTTTATCATTCGACATCGTAACTTCGGTAAATGGATAGTACTTTGCGTATAAACAAGAAGTAATTAAATAGATAATGTTGAATAGCCGGTAAGCACAGCGATCACTCAGAAGTGACTGCAGCATAAACTTCATCGTAAGGAGCATCAATGTGGCAGAAGTACTTGAATTGAGCAACACCTTGATTGACCAACATGTCCTTCCCAGGGATGACATGCAAACCAAATTCCTCACTGGCAATGCTCATGATCGGTGTGGTTTCAGGCTTGTACGCAGCCTCAATCAGGTAACTTGCACCCCTGACACCCTTGCTCAAAGCGGCTTTAATATTGGCCAAGTAGATAGCATCAATCTCAACATTGGCTGGAACAGTAGAAACAATCAAATCAACTCTGGAAATCGTCTCGATATCAGAGAGAGATGATAATACCTTGATGTTGTAGTCGGCAGGGAAGGATTCCTTGATTTCTTCAACCTTGGAAACAGTTCTGTTCAACATGTAAATTTCTTTACAGCCCATCTCTTTCAATGCATAAACTGCAGCTCTAGAAGTTCCACCACCACCAATCACCAAACCAGTAGATGCGGTATCTTCGAAACCATTTCTTCTGAAGGATTCTGTGATTCCAATCCAATCAGTGTTTGTACCATAGTATTCACCATTGCCGACGGGATACAACGTATTGATAGCGCCGATGGTCTTGGCGGAATCACTGAGCTGAGTAGCATACTTCATCATTTTAATCTTCAATGGAATGGTGATACAGCAGCCACCAAATTCTTCATGGCCCTTGACAATTTCATTGAAAACCTTATCAGCATCATCGGTCTCAAATCTATGGAAAGTATGAGGAAGGCCTAAGACTTCGTAACCGGTACCATGTAAAACTGGAGATCTTGAGTGTGAGATGGGGGTTCCAACAACGTAAAACTTCTTTGGAGCCAATTCACCAATAGCGGTCAAGGACTTGAGGATTTGCTTGACCGAAAGCTGACCTGGAGCTGAAGAATTAGGTAGAAGTGGGTGTGTGACAGGAGTCAACAATGGATTCACTATTCTAGAAAATTGGCCCAATCTGCGCATGTTAATAGCAATCAATGGCTTGCTGATGTGTGCCTTTCTGAAGTTTTCAAGTGAAAAGTTGTCTGAGAAGTCAAGGGCAGTACCAACAAACTTGACGATGTCAACATTGGAGTTGACGGCAAATTGATATTTGTTTTCCCATTCAGCATTATCCCACTTAAATGCGCCTGCAAAGTCATGATGTGAACCAATGACCTTTGTAAACTTTCTCTTCGAAACCAAAGTGGCAAATAAACCCTCAGGCAAAGAGAGTTCCATGTCAACATACGCCACGCCCATCTTAAATGCTAGTTCTGTTAATTCTGCAATCTTTTCATGGTCACCATCCGGGAACTTTCCACCCTGGGACTTAGTTCTGAGGGTAAAAATAATTGGAGTTTGAGTGTGGTTTCTCAACAAAGCGACCTGTTCTGCAACAAATTCAGAATCATATGATGACAATAAATCGACTCTGATTTCAACCGCATCACAACCGGTAGTGATCTTGTTGATATTTTTCAGTGCATCGCCATCTCTCAAGTCAGGATAGGTTAAACACACAAAGTATGATCTACCCGTTGGTATTAAAACTGGGTTTCCAATGATCTCCTGCACAAATAAGCCCATAGTTCTCTTGAGCTGGGAAAGCTCCTTGCTATCGTTACAGTGTGGGAGATAGAAGAAGTAATTGCTGCAAGATTCATACCAAGACTTTCTTCTGTTCCAAACTTCGAGGATTTCTTCGCCGTAAGATGGTCTCTCTGTGTCCTTCTCATTCAAGAAGGAGATCATTTCATCCACTGATCTGTGCAAATGTAAGACAATGCCATTTGAAGTTTTATATTCTAACAGAAGTTCTCTGGCCTGAGGAATCTCAACAATGCCACCTCCTGTCGAAATGATATGATTCTTACCATATTTTGCCAGAATTTCTTTAAAAAGTTCAAGTTCTTGTTTTCTAAATTCATCCCACGAGTTCTCCTCAACGAATTGTTTGATAGATTTGTTAATTTTTTTCTCAAAGTAGACATCAGTATCAAGGATTTCAAAACCTGTTACTGAAGAGATAACCTTTGACATTGTACTCTTACCTGTTGCTCTCATACCTATCAAAATAATACTTTTATCACCGTTCTTGGCTGGAAGAGCAGAGTTTGACTTATTAGAATCCGCAAAAGATGCAGGTTCATAACCATCCAATTTTGCACCAAGTTGTGTGTGGAGAATATCCCACCAACCTGGCCATGTCTTTGAGGTACAGTATCTTTCTTGAACAACCACAGGGCCGTTTTGAACCATACCAGCAAGTAAGGAAAAGCTCATAGCCACTCTATGGTCGTCATAAGAGAAAATACCAGGCTCTGATGGAGTTTTTAAGTTCGTGTAGTCAATGCCATGAACAACGATACCATCATCGAGCTCAGTAGCAACGACACCAAACTTTGCAAGTTGCACTCTCATGGCTTCAATTCTGTTACACTCTTTAACTCTTTGGTTGGCAATACCAGTGATGGTAGAGTAAGTTGTAGGGTCATTGGCAATGGCAGCAACAACAGTGGCAGTTAAGAAAGCATCGGTCATTGGTTCCATATCAACGTGTTTCAATGGCTTTAGTGAACCTACAGGTGGACCCTGAACAGTAGTGCTGGTTTCAGTTTGAGTGACCGTACATCCCATTGGCTTCAAGACATCAACGGCAAATCTCGCATCACCTTGCAATGAGGCAGAACCAATATTTGGAACGGTACACTTAGAACCAGTCATAGCAGCATATGCTAATGGGTAAGTTGCTGAGGAAGCGTCGGATTCAATAACGTACTCTGGTGGGTTGACGTAATGACCCAAAGGAATCTCATAGGTGTTTTCCTCGGTCTTTGATTTTTCAACCTTGATACCAAAAGCGGACATCATTCTTATTGTCATTTCGATGTACAACTGTGAAATTGGTTTACCACCAACAAGGGCCAAAGTTACTGGAGTTTGTGCATATGGCGCAGCCAATAAAATGGAAGAAACGTATTGGGAAGAGACAGTAGCACCTAATTCAATTCTACCACCCTTCAAACCCTTTCCACATTGAACTCTGATTGGTAATGAACCTTCTTTGTTGAGACACTCTATTTCACAACCATTAGCTCTGAGAGCTTCAATCAATGGACCATTTGGTCTTTCTTGCATTCTCTTGTTACCTGTTAAATTGATAGTATCCAAATCGCCATTCTTGTTAACTAGACATGCAATGGTGGTCAAGAATCTGGAAGCAGTACCTGCATTGCCCAAGTAGATTTCTTCGTCGGTGGTAACCAGCTCACCGCCATTACCATTGAGAACAACAGTCTCACCATTATCCTCCCAGGTAATCTCTGCACCCTTCAGTGTCGAAACGGCATTTAACATGTGCTGAGTATCGTCAGAGTGAAGTAGGTTCTTTAACTTACATTGACCTTTACCAAGAGCAGCCAAGATCAATGCTCTGTTGGAAATGGATTTAGAACCTGGTGGAGTAATGGTAACTTCCTTGTTTTGTAGCTGGAATGGATAAACTTTAATATCTTCGGTTAAAATAACTCTCAAATCTTCATCGTTGACATAAGATGCAGAAGGCTCGTAGCATTGACCAATTTTCTTTAGTAAGACAACCTTCTTCTTAGAACCATCGTTCTTTTTATCGATGGCCATTTTCTTCAATAAAACATCAACTGGGCACACTTTACCATTGACCCTGCTTTGTAATACTTTGTCGTGGATGGAGACGGGCAAGCCATAACCCTCGAAACATTTTCTTAATCTGGAGACTGCAACAGGTGGAAGAATGCCCAAGTATCTACTCAATTCAGCTTCTTTAATGGAACCAATAGCAACGCACTCACCATGCAATGCTTGTGGAGTTAAGATAGCTTCGTATGCGTGACCAATGGAATGGCCCCAGTTCAAGAGGTTTCTCAAGCCACCCTCTCTTTCATCAAGGGTGACAACTTCAGCCTTAACCTTGATAGACTCAAGAACAAGCTTATAGATATGGTCCAAGATAGGGGTCAAGTCAACGTTGCCGTCAACTCTCTTGTTGATGACCTGCAAAAATAACTCTGTGTAAGATTCCAACCTATCGAACTCATTTTCATTCCAAATTGCAGCGGTTTTAATAACTTCGGCCATACCGTTGATAAATTCCCTCACTGCTAATGTCTGTAAGAAGGAAATATCAACAAGCACGTATTGTGGTTGCCAAAATGCACCAATGAAGTTTTTACCCAACGGAGTGTCAATAGCTGTCTTACCACCGATGGAGGAGTCAACCATGGCAAGCAAAGTGGTTGGGATCTGCACAACCTTAACTCCTCTCATGAAAGTGGCTGCGACATAACCAATCATATCACCAATTATACCACCACCCATTGCAACAATGATGGTGTCTCTGGTACATCCTTCGGATAAAAGATAATCTTCAACGGCTGCTTTAGTGACTCTGTTCTTGTTAGCCTCACCTGGTGAAATCACGTAAGTCAAAAGTCTAGATTCTGGGGTAATTCTTGCAATGGTTTCTAGAAAGGCACTTTTGTATCTTTCCAAGTGACCTGCCTTGACCAAATTAGTGTCAGTGACAATGACATAGGTGGATGATTTCAAGTTGTTAACGATTTCATCACAAATGTGATTCTGGATCTGGTAGCCAACGTGGATGGTATCCTTTCCAAGAATGGACACCTTCTCCACCTGACCTGGTTTGACCATCTTATTACTATCTGGTCTGTGTGAAATTGGGCTTGTTCTATTCACCGGAAAACTCTTTCCAGTGGTATTTGGTGTTATTCTCCACAACCAGCACCGAGCTGTCCTCGAAAGTTGCACATATTCATCGCGTTGTCTTCCCCGGACCAACGAGAAACGAAAAATTGCGAAATGAGAAAAAGCCAATGACTCAGAGAGAACTACTGGGTACGAGATTACGTATATTTAAAGACGCTATTTTCACTCGCTTCCACCTATACAGACAACTTCTCGCACACGACATTCTCCATCTTGCCTGCGATCAGGATGTTGAGCTTTTCGAAGTACTTCTCCAGGCGTTGCAGAAGCATTTCCTGCTGTTCACAGTAAGCCTCTTCACTTTCAATCTCGTCAACAAGGGACATATCGTAGGCGTCCTTGAAGAGATCGTAATTGCAATTCAAGAAGGCTTGGATAGTATTTGTAGATTCAAAGCTGAGACTCTCATTTGCTGACTCGGGTTCTAGTGTTGTTAGATATAGGGCCGGTGCGATAGTGTATCTGTAAATGTTGTCTATATTTTTGGTAAGAAATCTGAACGTATGTTGAAGGTACATGTTCTTCCTCTGCATAGCTTGAAAGCATTTTCGAAACTGATCTATGTTGGCATGATCCATCAAGAAAAGATTGATCCTATCAAGCTGATGGCCAGATGTATAAGCTTCCAGTTCCATCATCAGATGGAGAGATTGCAACTCCGCAGAAGCTTCATTCAACTCTTTCTGACATTCCTTGTACTTAGTGAAAACAGCGGCACTTTCTTCCCTACCAAGATCATAACTTTCCTTGTACCTTCGAGATTCATTATGTAAGTGATTAGTCAAATCTTCATATTGATTTAGGCTTTTCTTCTGTGACTCTATTATTGTTTGGAGATGCTCAACTTGTGATTCCAAATCTCTTATTATAGTATTACTTTTTGACCATTTCAGTGAAAGTCGCCTCTTGAGACCATCAACAGTTTTGGATGTTTCTGATTCGAGTGCAGCAACTGGTTGCTCAAACACTTTTTCTTCTTCAATAGTTATGGGCTTAAAGTGACTGTACGTGTTGGCAATTGAGGGAATTGTGGATTCATATGGAGAGTGATCGATGTCTGGTATATTTTTGGATACTTTATATATTTCATTATTTCCTTGGGTGGACACATCCATGGGTAGCATTTGAATTGCAACAGTACTCTTATTTGCATGGCTCAGAACACTTTCACTGTCCATGGTGGATGCACTTCCACTGGAAGTTATTAAGTCGTCAAGGTCCATGGTTTGATCCTTGGGAGCATATGCCTTTATTTCGTATGATGATTCTGATGTCTCTTCAATGCCCATGGAATCATGAGAATCGGCTTGATTCAATATTTTGTGACCAAGTGGAATAAATGCGGTGGATGGCATGAGTTGCTTCAAACTTGATGTCTCTTGGAAAGTAACTTTCCTAGTTGGTGTTTTTATGCTTTGTTTGGATACCGTTAGAGGCTCCACTGGGAGGTTCATCTCTTTTTTGGCCGTAGGTGATACAATTCTCGGGCAATGCACTGTAGTCACCTCATTTGCATAATTTGGAACTTCATTGGAAATGCCGAGCTTACTGTCCACACTGTATTTGAATATGTTTCTCAATGTTGTTTCAGCGTCTGTTATATCGATTTGATCATCTTCAGAATCGTCCGCCGAGCTACTCTTCGAAACATCAAAAAGGACTCTTTTCTTTTGCGGACCTTCCAAAAGTTGCAAGTCAGCACTTGTAATGTTGAAGAGCTGTGCTTCAGATGAGCACTCAGATCCAAGACTTGTTGAAAAGTCGGAGTGAGTGAAAGTCTCCGCACTCTTCATTAACTTTGACTTTTTAGTGATCTTTCCGGTTATACTAACGTGTTTCTTTGAGCAAAGATAGTTGATAGCAAAGCAGCCTGGATTGTGGATTTACTTGATGTAGAAGTTTAATGTACAAGATCGCCTACTAAAAGAGCTTATATATTTGCCAAGATAGAGCAGTGCTTAGAAAAGGGGAGCTTTAAGATTTCCGAGAAAAGCGATTTGTGTCTTCACAGTAAGAAAAACAAGGCTGTGCAAACCCCTGCCAGGTTATTGACGACCACCAACTCCGAAACGTGCTCCGAAACGCTTACCTAACATCGAGCACTGTGTAGAACAAGGATGTACACAACCATACAAAACATCACAACCTTTTGGTTACATTGAGCGCCATAAGGGGCGCTAGCTTGGCATCCCATTCATCGCCCCATCTCACAGAACTCTCCAAGAGCGCACCCTCTTTTATCTTCAGATACGTGGACTGATCAGTGCTGAAAAGGATATCATATATTAGGGTTGACATTCCTGTAGAGTCCGCATTGTTGTTCACAATAACACCATTGACTCCATCTCTCACTAGTTCTCTGATAACTGGATAGTTCATAGTGAGCACAGGGACGCCGGATCCAAATAAATCAACGATTTTCATTGGTAAGTCAAGCCCGGAGGAAGAATAATGAAGAGATATCCCCAAATCAGCTATCTTCAAAACATTTGGGTACTCTTGGATGGGTAACCAAACGTTTTTAATCGTGATATTCTTCCATTCATGATTGCGGATAGAGTTTAGGAATTCGTTTTGTAAAGGACCTTTTCCTGTGACAATCATCAATACTCGATGAGTTGTATTTGTTTTTGCAATCTTTGCGTCAAGATGCATCAGTGCACGCACAAGAACTGCAAAATCTTCATCTGCTGTAAAAGAAGTAGAAGTAATGAGTACTCTGTCAGCCTCCTGGTCATATCCAACGCCTTCAAACAATTTTTGGTTTCTCTTAACTATACTTTTGAGTTCTTCTTGTGATTTCAATGGGCTAAAAATCTCACTAGGACGATCATAGAGTGTCATGATCTTGTCATCTCTCAAACCAAATTCTTCAATCAAGTAATTTTTCAAGGCTTTCGTAACCGTCAAATTGAAATCTGCAAACTTCTGACTGCAATACTTCTCGTAGAACTTCATGAGTCTCACAACGGGATGATTCTCATTCTGGTATTTCAAGTTCAATATACTCCAATTGAGATTATGCCAGTCTATCACTATCTGCACTTGAGGAGCCCAAAGCTTTTTGAGCAACCCAATTATCAATAGCACTGGTAATGAAGGTGGGTTCTGTAGCACGACAAACCTAGTTGAATCATCGACAATATTCACCAATAACTTGGTCAAATCCCAAATTTGACTGAGAATTTTCAACGCTGCAAAAATAAGATACGGTAACCCCCTCTGATTCTTGGTCACTGGAATATCATATATAGAAATATCTGGAGTTAGAAGGAACTCAGGCAATGTGCTCTCGAGATACCCGCAGAGATTGACATGGTACCCCAATTTGGCGAAACTTTTTGCATGGTATGACATTCTTGGAGAGTGCCCCAAATCTCCCAGCACAATGACTACAACTTCATTGGATAGAACACTCAATGGTGTATTTAATCGGCGTTTGTAAACTCTTTGTATGTAGACGAAATGACTATAGCAATATGCAAGGGTGGGTAGTGTCACCCATGCCAGTATGAAAAGCCAGGTAAGGAGTGAGAATTTGAAGTGATCCTCGGGAAAGCCTATATACTCGATCCACATTGAAATGTTGAGATAATTGAAGGATATGGGTGTATAGAAAAGATGATAACAGAGTGCTAACGTGGGTGAGACGTCTAAATTGAAGTAAACGTGTCTGACAAGTACACGCCCATTTGCGTGAAGGCCCGAGGCTATGTGATTCAAATTTCATGCGCGCTGGATTTCCTTGATTAAGGAGCTCGGAGCTCGGAACTCGGAGATACGCCATATGCCACACAAACTGTGCTTGCACCAGCTTGTACCCCCTGGGACTTGTAAAGACTCGACAACCGTCATTAATGAACTTTGGCATTGAAGTGCCAGGTAAGCTTGATGAGTTTTACAAGTTGAAAATGTGAAGATCGCCGAAAGAAATGTCAGCATTTAAACTGGAACTAACTTTTCAGGTTAGAAGCTCGTCGGAGGGACCATATAGTCAGGGCTCTATAGTATACTGCTGATACTGGGTTGTTATTTACAGGCAGTCCGTGATCATTTTCTTGAAGTTTAGAATAGTGTATTTGTGAGCTGATACAAATTGTGGAATTAAGATGCATGTTGAATTCATCCATCAAACTTGAAATACTGCCTTAATAATATGATCTGAGAAGAAGTTAGGCCTAAAACAATGTCTTGTGGAATGCCTTATAATGACTATCGGGCTCTACTCCGAGATCGTTTAGACATATCGGTCTCTGGTATGTTGAAAGTGATGGTGTAAGCAAAACATCATCAATATAATACGCGAGAAAATTATCTCGCGTACCAACTTGAAAT
>JAMYHI010000347.1:0-20898 GCA_025531525.1 Pichia sp. P7020A | reverse complement strand
ATCATCATCACTATATTGTGCGACAGCTCTGGATAAAGTGGAATCCACGGGCGCAGATTTCACCATATTGGCAAACCGGAGAGATCTCAACCGAGTTTTACTTCTGGTTCTTCCTGTGGATGTGATTGAGGTGTTGGGGTTAAACTCGCCATCGTCCTCATCCTCATCTTCATCGCTCTCAGAGGACGAAGATGAAGAAAGGTCAAATGATTTGTTTCTGCTCTGTGAAGGGTGTGCTTTGTATGCACAGAACCTACCAGGTGTAATGGGTGCGCTAGTGACAGCAGCACGACGGGACTCGACATTCACAGTAGCAGAGTCGACGCACCTTCTTTTGCTGACGGTGTCAACGCTGTTGCTACTGTTGCCAATGTTTCTCTTCAGAAAGATAGACATGAATGCGTGTATGTGTGTATGTGTTTTGTGTGTTAGTTGTGTGTATGTGTTTTTGTGTGCGACGAGTAAGATCTTTAATTTTTCCCTTTTCGGTAAGTCGCGCCCGATTAGTGTCTTTTCCAGATCAAACAGCCAAGTCGTCCAAAAAAATGCGAAAATGCGAAAATGGAGAACTCGAGTGGTCTGAGAATTCCAATGTAGTGTATTGAGGCTGCCAGGGGGGCAAATAGGGCAAATGTACTGGGCAGTAGAAACGGGTCTAAAAAAATCCTGAAATTGCGCCAAAAATACCAGTTCACTAAGCGTGGCCTATATGTATGTTGTAGGTGTCTGTGGTACCAAACAACAGTTGTTGCTTGCAGAGAGAGGGCGCCAAAGATATCCAGTGGCAACAACGGAAAGCAGTTTGCCCTCCTAACTACGGGCCCGGCTCCCCCGTTTTTCTAAATTGGCCAGTGGCGGAAAACGCGAATGGCTGCAATTTGCCAATTGCCACCTGGCAATTGCTGCTTCGCGGGCACGGTACTACGTTTACACAGCGCGAAAGGCAAGCCTACTATGGGTACCACAGTAATCGTCATACCGCAGCCCACGTGAATTGCCTTTGCCCAATTGGTGCACGGGTTGTTCCAAAAAGTCACACAAGATCGACGCGACGGGGCTCAGGGCTCAGAGCTCAGGACGCACGAGAGGAATCCTCAATCCTCAATGGCTCAAGTATAGCCTCTTATCAAGAATGTACTGTGCGACAGAGGGAATCACTTGCTTCTGCCACTCACTGTTGCCAGAATCAATTTCTTTTCTTATTCCAGAAGAGCTGATGTTCCATTCCTTTTCACTTGCGGTGACTACAATATCCTTCTTGGTCAAAGAAGCCGGTAGTTGAGTGGAAACGTACTCCTTTTGTTGTTCAATCCCCATCTTACTTGAGGGATCTTCTCTCAGAAACATGCAAATTTTGGACTTTTCAAAGAACTGACCAACCGCTTCTGTAATGTTACTGTACTGTGGACTGTAGTACTTCATGTCAAAAAACCTAATAACCGTGTCAAAGCCAAGCAGAAAATACTGGTCAATGGAGTTAACGGCCTCGTCATGTTCATTCACCCACTCTTTCAAAATGTCACTCTTTTCCACAAACAGGCTTGCATTGGTGATTGCTATTCCACATGCAACGCCGAGGTTCTCATCGATGTATTGACTCAATAGTTGGATCATATTGAGTCTGTGTATGTAATTTTCAAGACTTATGGCATCCTTTTTATCGGCGTTCTTCAGGCTGAACAAAAGCAGCACGGAGTTGTTATTGATGGTGGTAGTGCCAGTCTCGGCTTTTTGAAGATCCACAATACTCTTTTGTACCATCGAGAGATGTCCCTTGTGTGGCGGGTTGAACGAGGAGTCTAAAATGAGCAAACGAGTGGTCATTGGCAATATCAAAGGTCTTGATTGATGAATGAGTTTGAACTTTTCATTGTTGGTTATAAACTGTTTGACAATATTGGAGAAATCTAAAAGCTTAGCGGGCATTAAGATAAGGTATTGGGTGGCAAACGAGAAAAGAAGAAGGACCCACAATATGTGGTCAGATAGGAAAAGGCAGAAAAATATTGGGCAAGTGGCAAGTGGGAAATGGCCTCGCAAAAAAGCCCGAGGCCCGAACGCCGGGTGCGATTTGTGATTTGTGTCAAAAATGAAAATGAAAATGGAAAATCCAGATCGTGCGTTAGATTATCGGTTGTCGGACATATGCCTCCGAGAGGAAATATCCAGTAGGTGTATATTCTCTCTTCCGATTTGGAAGTGTTCGTTATCAATTTATGAGTTCATATATACGACTATTGTCGGCTACGTGGGAGATCTATAGAGTTACTCTGCAACCTTGAAAACCTTGGACCAATCACTTTCGACTACACCATATTGTAATTCTTGGATCCATTGTAAGAATTGCTTGGTCATTGGACCGGATTCTTCACCTGGTAATAATGGGATGTTGATAGCCTTACCGTTGTAACCAACTTCCTTAATTGGGGAGACGATTGCTGCGGTACCGGAACCGAAAGCTTCTAATAATTCACCCTTTTCAGCCTTTTCTTCAAGTTCGTGAATGGACAAGTTTCTTTCACTGATAATCCATTCATCTGGGTTCAATCTCTCTCTTGCAAGGGAGAGAATGGAATCTCTGGTGACACCTTCTAAAATGGTACCATCTAATGGGGGAGTGACCAATTCATTCTTACCGGTCTTGGAGTCCTTGAGAGCACAGAAGAAGTTCATAGTACCGACTTCAGAAATGTTCTTCTCTGGGCCGAATAACCAAAGGTTTTGTTGGTAACCCTTCTTAGCAGCTGCTAATTGTGGCTTGACACATGGAGCGTAGTTAGCACCCAATTTGATGTTACCAACACCACCTGGCCATGCTCTGGTTGCGTAATCAGTAGCTTCTAATCTAACAGCCTTGAAACCGGTCTTGTAGTATGGACCAACAGGGGAACAGATGACAAAGACAAGCGCTTCATCTGGAGTGTGAACACCCAAACCTGCAGAGGTACCAATCATAGTTGGTCTGATGTACATGGAGTAACCCTTCTCAGATGGGATGAATCTGTGATCCACCTTCAATAATTCACCAATGAGATTAATCAATTCCTCAGAGTCGAAAGTTGGAAGACAGATTCTGTCTGCAGACTTGTTCATTCTAACCATGTTCTTGTCTGGTCTGAACATTCTGATGTCACCATTCTTGTCCTTGTATGCCTTCAAACCTTCGAATAATTCGAAAGCGTAGTGGAAGACACATGAAGATGGGTCGAGTGAGAGTGGTCCGTAAGGAACAATTTCAGGTGCTTGCCAACCGGACTTGTTGTTGTACTTGATCTTGAGCATGTGATCAGTGAAGGTTTGACCAAAGACCAATTCCTCATTTGGGATTTTGTCCTTTGGTGTAGTGGTCTTGGTGATCGTAAGCTTGCTTGCTTGCATTGGTGCTAAAGTGGAAGACATTCTTGGTAGGGATGCGTTTCTCAGTAACGATCTTGACTGTTTAAGATAAGAAGTGAACATTAGCAGCGGTCAGACCGAGTAGTTAAGGCTTAACAGAGACAGACTATAAAAGGGACAACACACAGCAGGGTCCGACCGGGCCCCAGTTGGAGCGGGCGAATGGAGCATTTAAAGCGGAGAGTGGCATTATGACATTTCTTCACTGGTACAAAGCTGTGAGTCGTCCACCTAGCGCTAGCTTCGCAATTCCAGCAGCAGTTGAGTCATTAAAGATTTATCACACCTGCACCGAGCAGAGTGCACGCGCCTGAAAATTTTACACCCTTCGGGACGGATATCGGCTATTGGCTATATTGAGGATTGGGGGTGGATAATCTGTCAGAGGATACCTAGCTATACTAGATGATCCAGAGATCAGTCACTTGGACGCTGCGAGCTTGGCTTCTAAGCCGGCGAGCACCTTCTCGCGTGCTGGAGTCATCGCAGGTGGCTTACCAGAGGGGAAGAGAGGGTCTGCTGCGCCGGCGCCGGCGCCTGCTCCCGAGAATGCAGAGGCAAAGACGCTGATACGCGCTCTCTCAATCTCGGCAGCCCTTTCCGTACTGCTGGAGTCAACACCAGTGCTCTTGGCGCTGTTCTTTTCAACTTTCTCATCCTTTTTCTTACTCTTGTTTTTGTTCCGTTCAAGGGCGCTTGCTCTCTCAAGCTTATCGATCTTAGCGGCCGTGATTTCAAATACCTTTTTCTGTAGTTCGGGATCGTGCAACTCCTTTCGACTTTCTTGTTCAATTATCTTGCACTCCTTAATATACTGGCCACCCTTTAGAGGGAATATTTCAGGAGAATTGAGCGCATAGATGTACGATTGCATACCCATTTGTGTTGATTTCAATATCAACCAAAAGATTGGGTAGAGAACTAGATAGAGTAGTAACCCCCAAATAGTTCCAAATGAAAGGAACCTTCTTGTACTCGGACTTCTCACGATGCCGGGGTTGACGATATTCACACGTACACCACACGGTTGCTTATCTGCTCTCTCAACACTTTCTAGCTTCCTTTGAAACTCCTTTGCAAACATATTGAGCAGTAGCTTTGAGGTTCCGTACACTTTCCACGGACTCCTCTGTGGATAAGATCTCTCCTCCCAAAGTAGATCGTCCAAATCAATTTGACCAAGGTTTTGGCTCAAACATGATGAAAGCAAGACACGAACATCACGATCAGGTGGCTGCACTTTCAATGCTGGTTCGAGCAATGTAAGAAGCTGGTAATGTCCCAAATAATTGATAGCCATTTGGATCTCAATCCCGTCGATGGAGTTTGATCTCAATTTACCCATTGGCAAGCTTTCTCCAGCTAGACAAATGATACCGTCGAGTCTTCTAGCCGGTTTGTTGTCCAACCACTTGGTGGCAAATTTTCTAATTGAGTAAAGTGACGAGAGATCGCAATCTTCCGCGTAGATCATTTCGTTACCGGTACTTTCTCTCAAATCCTCGATATAATCAGTCAACCAAATCTTGGCACTCGCATCAGCGTCTTCAGCAGCTTGTGATGTCAACAGAATTAGCTGTGCACCCCTAGATGCCATCTCACGCGCCAATGATGCACCAATACCACTGGTTCCTCCCGTCATGATGTATACCTTACCATGTAGCTTACGTTCCCATGTGTTAGAAGATCCATTCGTGTAAAGCTTGAAGAGAAACGCCGCCACCAATGGCGGTGCCAGTTGTTTGATTTGCTCCCAGTGTGGGATCGTATGCGTTTTTTGCAAGAACACCGCTCCTAGGTAGTCTAAAGGCATTTTGATGTTGTTTGAGTATTAACGCTTCTTCTGTGGGCCGCTTGGGTTATTTTGGCATGTGTCTGACACGAAAATGGTGAAGTTAAGCTGAGCAGAGATAATGAATGAGCCTGGAAATTTGCAGGAGGAACTGAGGAACATGAAATTTTCAAACTGTCAGATCCGGGATCCAAGATGTGGAAAAAATTTAACTGCACTGCAATTATAGCTCTTTAAGCTCTCGTAGAACATTCCACCAAAAATACATTGGGACAAAGCAGATACCCAGTTGCAACTACAAGCCAGCCATGGACGAGCTTATCTACTATAATGCCAAGGGAAACCCGGCAGACAAGAAACATGCTACAGCATTTTCCTATCTTGCTTCACTTCACACAACCAAAACTTATCATCAGTACAGACAGTCACCTTCCAATTCCAACGCATCCGTCAACCTAGGTATTGGTAAGGGATCTCACTTGCTTGTTGCATTGCCTGAAAAGCCAATAATGCATGTCTACTTATATGGCAAAGAATCTCCAGAGCAGATCATTCCATTGCCTGAAATTTTGACTAGTTTAACAACATATAAAGATGAGAACGATGCGGCAAACCCAACACTTCTTCTCGGTGGCTCTAAATCTGGTAGACTCTATGTGTGGTCTTTACACTCTGGATTGCTGCTCACTGTGAAACAAGGACACTATCAACCATTGACTCACATTGCAACATACTCTGGTTTCATTGCAACGGGTTCAAATGACTCCAGAATTATCATCCACTCTATCAACTCCTTGTTCATGAATGCATCCAACGACAGTGGTGTTGATTTCACCTCCAATTCGGAAAATTCAAATGATAAGCCATTTGCTGTTATCACCGACCATACTCTCCCAATTACCTCTCTCTTATTCAATAAGGGTTTGAACAACGATATCAAATTGTTCTCCGCGTCATTGGACTCCACTGTGCGTATATATTCACTTACTACATCTGCTGTGCTGAACACCACCCTCGTTTCAACAGCACCAGTGACATCTATTGCTGCAGACCCTTCCTTCCGTTCTCTCTATTTAGGAATGAACAATGGTGAGATACGATGTGTCCCATTATACAAGGTGAATCCTAGAACAAAGGTCATTGAAGTTATTGGTGGCTTGGGCAAAATTGTTACTATAAAGCCTGATGTCGATTTGCTCGAGACCATCTCTTGCCATAAAAACCATCACAAGGACGTGTCCGAACTCTCCATCACTGAACTGAAAGTTTCCTTCGACGGCACTCTCCTTGTCTCAGGTGATAGTCAAGGTTCTCTCTTTGTGATCGATATTACTACTAAACAAGTGAGGAAGAAACTCAAAGAACTTGTTGGTGCAATCAGTAACATTGAGCTATGGACCGTTTCTGCGGACGATGAGAAACTTGAAACTGCAGGTGTCGATAAGAACCTCTTACGTACTATTCCAGTCCTTAAAAGAGCAGTAATGGAGCCAAAAGATCTCACCAATCAAACTTTGACCATGTCACTCAAATCCACAGCAAATCCATCAATCACATCAAATCAATGGGATTTCCACGCTTTCATCAACAACGTGCAACGTGAGGAGAAGGCGTTTGCTAACTTCTCTGGCATTGATTCATCAACCACTACGAACACAGGTGCGCATGTCTCTCTTACTATGGACAAGAACGCTATCAGAGATCTTAAAAAGGAAGTTGAGGAAAAGACGGCTGCTTACGATGCACTCAAGAGCAAGTACGATGAACTCCTCGCAGAGTACAGTGGATCTCTTTCCAAGTAGCCACAATTTGTAGTCAAATTGGTATACCGTGTATGCTCCAGTAGCTATTCTCTACCTGCATAGAACATTAACCCTAACCTGTTCCTGGTTCAAAGCTGGTTCGTGCCCTACGCAGAGGCGGATATTGGCGGGTAACGGCTAGTCGCGGCCTATAACTCGCTTAGAAAAATTTCACATCCTGACTCTGGCGCCGGAAAAAGGTATAATTTCATAAAACTTCTGCCGCACTGACCAGTGACAAAGATAAGCTGAACGTTTCTTCGATGCCGGCCGGCGTTACAAAAAAAATGCACAAGTCAAAGATAACTCTAGGTCTTCTACATTGTATATAGTTCCACTGGGCCGTCCTTTGCTTTTAACAATTAACCTGCCTGCTACTTTGAGGATACCATAGCTGCAAGGTTTGTTCAGGATAGCAGAACGTTTCGTCGATCACAGAATACTGAGACATGCCGCAATCTATATCAACGACTTCGGAGAATCGGACAGATTTGGACTCACATTACAATGAACACAGGAAATCAAGCAGTAACAATTTCATAGAGACTATGGAAGACATACATGCTGACAGTCGAGATATGAACGATAACATCAGGAGTCTCCATGCAGAGGACGTCCTATATAAAGAGACAAATGAAGACAGGTTAAGTACAGATGAGAAGCTGGACTTGGAGAAGCAACGGACCAATCTCTCCTTGCTATATGTGGATCCAGAACAAAGGCCGCCTGTTTTCAAAACAAGATTTCAGGAATATATTTGTGTTTTTGTCTGTATCTTTGCTCCTGCTGCTGCTAGTATGGCATCGTCGGCCTATCAAACTCTTTTAAAAGCAACAAGTGAGTATTTTCACATTCAAGGTGGTCAATTGACGTGGTGTGTGAGTAGTGTCATGCTTGCTAATGGTGCATGCTTACTTCTCATGGGTGGTATTGCTGATGCTTTCGGTAGAAAGAATGCTATTATCATCGGATTCACAATGTACGCCGTATTCTCTTTGATTGCAGGTTTTATGCATAATTTCATTCTGCTATGTCTATTCAGAGGCTTGCAAGGTGCAGCAGTTGCGTGTGCAACACCAGCCGCTGCCGGATTTTTGGGTGCCACTTACAAAGACTCCAAAAGAAAGAATATGGTTATGAGCTGTTTCGGTATAGGTGCTCCTGTTGGAGGTGCAGCAGGATTTTTCGTTGCTGGTGTCTGTGAAGTGGCATTGGACTGGAGAGCGGTTCAGTTTTTCTTGACCATTGTTTTCGGTATTTTGACAATGATGGTTGTAATCTTCATTCCAAGTGACAAGAAGATTAACTGGGCGCATAGTAAGGCTGTTTTCAGAAGCTTGGATTACTTCGGTGCATTCTTATCGCTATCTTCATTTGTCTTGATTTGCTTTTCCTTAACAAATGTTGATGCCACGGAAAAAAGATGGAGAACTCCTTATATCATTGCACTGCTAATTGTTGGTGTTTTCCTCATTGGTGTGTTCGTTCTATACGAATTGTACATACCAAAGAATCCATTGATGCCAATGCAATTGTTCAAGAACAAGGATTTCTGTCTCTGTATGGCCATTACTTCGTGTGGGTGGATGATCTTCTTTGGTATGTTGAACTATAATGCTATGCTCTATTTTGAGAATATCAGAAATTTTCCAGTTATGATTGTGGCTTGCTGCTTCCTCCCTCTTTCGATTGCAGGTATAATGGTCAATATCTTTGCTGGGCTCACAATGCATATAATTCCAGGTCAAATATTAATGAGTATTGGTTGTTTAGGATTTACAGGAGCCGCCATTGTCTGGGCAACCATTTCTAAAAACAGAAACTACTTCCTTGGTCCATTTTGGGGGTTCATACTTTCGGTCGTTGGAGCGGACTTGATTTACAACGTTTCAAACAGGGTTACTTTGTCTTCTCTAGAGAGAAAATTACAGAGTAGAGGTGCAGGAACATTCAATACCATCATTCAGTTGAGCTCTGCGGTGGCTCTAGGTCTCAATAGTACCATCATCATGTCCAAGTACGAAAAGTATGGTGCACCTGATCAAAATAGTGACTTGCCTGCCTTTCTTCATGCTATGAGGTATTCGTATTACTTTGCAATTGCGTTAGGGGGTACGGCATTTTGCCTCAGTTTATTCCTCAGAGTTGGAGTTATCGGTAAAAAGAAAGATTAATTGTCGGATTCTCCTTATGGACTGTTATCCGTCCTGGTGAATTTCACTGCCTTCCAATTGTTCCTATAGGATCACGTTTTAATTTTGGAAGTATTCTTCCTTTTGTCTGAATCCGTCTCATCTTCCGATGGTTTAGCTTTCTTCAGGCTCATCTTAATCTTCTTCTTTTCAGCTCTTGTAGGGGATAACTCTCTATTGAAACCACCTTCTCTATTAATATACTGTCTGTATTCTGTCTTTTGTTTAAATTTGAATCCGGAACAATCAGTACCTTCAACGTGTTTCAATTTGGTAGTACCAAAGTTTCTGAATCCCATTACATTCATAAGATCAGAATCATAAATTTCCTCAACATCTTGCGCTTCAAAATCATCCATGTTACGTTTTCGTCCTCGCTGGCTCGTTGCACTGGCGTTCACCAATTTAATTTTGTTGATTGCTTGTGGGGCTGATGCCATGACGATATCATCATCCACTTTCTTTGTACTATTCTTCACTGTTTCTTCCATTTTGATACCTGTATCTTTCACTGTACTAACATCTTTCAGTGGTACTTCTTGGGCTCCTCCATTTGATACCATGTCACTTCGTCCTTTCCCACGAATAGCTCCCCTTCCTCGCGATGCACCTCTTCCTCTTGAACCTCCTCGTCCATGGTCTGAATGGGCAACTCGCTGTCCCAAGTTAATGGCCACTCTTCTCGCCATTGTTATTAAAGGAAGTTGAAATAAAATACCTCCGCTCACTTGCCTGAACGTTCTCAGATTGGTCTATTTCCTGTACTGGTTGAGTTCAGCTTTCATGCACTTGTCTGTAGTCTTTAGTCTTTAGCGGAGCTGAAATTTCAATTACATCAACGCGCGGCCAGGGAGAAAGAATTTTTGTCTATCAAATTTCAAGGTCTATAAATTTTCAATTGATTCGTATTCTCATAACTGTCTTCACTATTCCCACAAAGCCGTATCGTATTGCACTCATTATCATCCAATAAGATTTAACCTCTAGAATGTCAGAAATTGAATCAGCGGGTGATGCTTCCAAATTATCGAAGAAACAACTCAAAGCTTTAAAGTTCAAGGCGAAAACATCCACCAATGCAGCTGAAGAATTGAAACAAGTAGAGCAAAAGCAAGAACAAGATAAGAAACGTAAATTAGATGAAGAGATTGAAGCAAAAGCAGCAGCAGAAAGGGCTGCTGAAGAAGCTGCTAATGCACCGCCTAAGAAGAAGAGAAAGACTAGACGTGGGAAGAAAGGTAAGGGATCCACTCCGAAGGAAGATGGACCTAGGTTCATTTTGTTTGTCGGTAACCTTCCATACAAGGTCACTGAGGAGGACATCAATGCACATTTCAAGAATTGTAAACCAACTTCTATCAGAATTCGTGGTGATAAAGGATGCGCCTTTGTGGAATTCAAGAATGAAGATCCTAAGGAAAGTAAGAGATTGATGGATATCGCATTAAGGCTGCATAAGAGTGCGATGGGAGGGAGAAAGATTAATGTCGAACTTACCGCTGGTGGTGGTGGAAATTCTAAGGATAGAGTGGAGAAGATCAAGACTAAAAACGAAAAGTTGGAGCAAGAACGTCTACAAAGAGTGCAAACTGAAAAGGATAAGAAGGCCAAGGCTGAAGCTGATAAGAGAAAGGCCGAAGGTCTCGACCAGCCAGTTGAAGGTGGCGTACATCCAGACCGTGCAAAGATGTTGGGTTTATAAGTGGATCACTTATGCGTTACATGTGATTACCTGTACAGTAAATAAATAAACAAAATATAAATACAGACGCTAACTACGAAAAGCGTTGTTTTTATCTGTTTATGTAGTCTATGTTAAAAGCATTATCTAAGAGTTCAAAATGGGTAGAAAATGTACAATAAACGAAGTGAAAGATAAGTTCAAGGAGTGTTAGTTTTAGTGTTAGTGAGAGTGAAGGTGAAGGGAAAAGAAAAGAAAAGAAAAAAGAATAAGGAATGAAAATAGTATAAGAATGCAATTGGTTTACTGAAAACAGAGCAATGTCTCCATTACAAGATGACACACTTCTTTGACTTCTTGATCTTTTTTGCAGGAATGTGAGTCTTTGGAATTTGCTTGTTCTTCAGTTGTGTTTTGATGTTTTTAGTGCCTGTTGCCTCGGGGTCTGCAGCGGTTGCCACGGTTTGTGGATTTTGCGCAATAACCTCTTCTTCTACTTCTGGTTCTAATTCCTCTGGAGAAATAACTGCCTTGATAGCACAGTCAAACACTTCTCTAACACCCTTTTGGGAAGCAGCGGAACATTCCAAGTAGCCGACTAAGTTTAGAGATTTAGCGAGTTGAACAGCTTCTTCCTCTGAGACAGGCTTCAATCCTTGTTCATCCAACTCATCCATAGCATGAGGATCTTCTCTCAAGTCAGACTTAGTACCGATGAGTAGGATATTAGTGTCTTTAGGAGTGTGGTGTCTGATTTCCGGCATCCATTTACTCTTGACATTTTGGAAAGAGGAAGGTTCGACAACGGAGAAACAAATGAGGAAAATATCGGTCTGGGTGTAAGACAAAGGTCTCAACCTGTCATACTCTTCCTGTCCAGCAGTATCCCAGAGATTGATAGTAACTTTCTCGTCGCCAACCATGACATTGGCGGAATAGTTGTCAAACACTGTGGGGACATAATCCTCAGGGAACTGGTTGGTAGTATACGAGATAAGAAGAGAGGTTTTACCGACCGCACCGTCTCCGACGACAACACACTTGATGGACTTCATTATTATTCTGGTGACTGCTTGTGCTGTATTGTGCTGTGCGTCTGCGTGTGCTCTGCTGTGAACTCTTATCTCGCCAGCTGCACCCCGTTGGCCAGCTCCAGACTCCAATCAAGATCAACACTTGGCACCTGCAGCACCCAGCACCCACATTTACATTTACATTTACATTTTACAATTTTCCTGCACTCTTTTTTTTCATTCCGCCAAAACCCCGAGCTGAAAATTGAAAATTAAGTGGCCCCATCTCAGCGATGGAGAGCGCACGCCGAAAAGGGCAAAATAGCCGAGGCTCGAGCGTGGCTGGAATATGAAATCATGAATTCCCCCACTGGCTAGTGCATGTTTGTGAACTCTGAAAAGATTCCCAGTCAGTACAGAGAGCGGAACGACAAACAACGCAAAGACGCTGCAAAAACTACCGCAATTGCTACAGCGCAATGGTTAGAGTGATTGCAGATGTGCCATCAGTGGAGAATACAGAGCTACTCGATGCATATATCCGCACAGCTCCACATTTACTCTCTTCGATCGCTACTGCGGAGACGTATCTTCTACGATTTGCATCAAATATATGGAGTGTGGAGATACCAGGGTGTACTTTCCATCCAGAACTGAACTCCATACGACTGCCGTTTGATGTGAATGGCTCGGTTGCCCTATATATTCCTTATCAAAGACTATCTCAGCTTTCAATTAACAACATTCCTCACCCGGAAACGAATACTATCACTTTGCAAATGCATTGCGAAGTATACTTCTTGTCGGAATCTTTGCTTGTGCGCTTGCCTACAACTGGGCCATTGCATCATCTATATCCCTTTGTGTCTTACGACGAGGGAATCATTTTCTCAATACCGTATCTCGATATACGGAATCACAGAATAACTGATAACTTAACGAAGCTGAACATTTCTTTCTCCACTGGCGGAGATCTAGTGCTATCCCCTATGCAAAGATTCCCACCACAGCCACTGTCAACTGGAATATTCAAACCATTTGCTAATTTAACACCATTACAATCTCTGCAATTGGCTAACGATGCAATTTTCCAGGGTATCGATCTTGCAAAGAACATGATCTCATTTTATAACACAATTAGAAGCAACCCACTACAACAACAGAACTATATACCATCCACGCAGAAACCTTCTTCTTCCTCCGATTCTTCAGAAGGTTCATCGGCACCTCTCACGGGGACTTCAGGAACAGATGTTGAGTATATGCTACCACAATCTGGACAAGCAGACGACTTGGGCCCAATGGATTCTTCAGATTTAAGACTTGATACTTTCGGAGGTATGCACATTGAAATCGTTGGAGGTTTCAACTCTACTGGCGTGAAGAGATCAAGGAGAGAATCGGATGATGCGTCCCTACCCTCATCAGCTCCGGTGAAACCGAGATTGGGAAATTTATAAAGAAAAAGCGGATATACATTACATACATGTACAATTACTGGTTAATCACAATCTGATTTTGATGTCATATTTCGGAATCAATGAAAATAAACTCAAAGTCATTTGTAAAACCGTTGAAGGCAGTTGCAGCAGCATTTGTGTAGGCACCTGCATTCTTGAAAGCAATGTAATCACCAGTGTGAACGTCGTGAGAAAGCAAACATTTCTTCTTGATACAATCGAGTCCATCGCATGTTGGCCCCCATATAGAGTATTCAGTACTGTTATTATGGTTGCTTTCAGCCTTCACGTCACTGTGCTCGTTCATCACAAAATCGTGGCGTGAGGTCACGACAATGGGCTCCACCTCTTGATGGTCGTATAAAATGCAATTCAAATTCCCATAGAGACCATCGTTTAAGTACACGCGAGCTTTGTTTGGCCCATCAGCAATAGCTACTTCTTTTCTAGTCCCTATGACATTAGTGACTAGGGTGAAACAGCTCGCACTGAAGAATCTACCCAATTCAGAAATCATCTTGAAGTCACTACCTGCTATTTCAGTACCAAAGTGTTTCATTAGCTCGTTTCTCAGAACTTCAGCAGCCGGTACAAAACTTTCCTTGCTAAATCCACCGCCAACATCCAAAATGTCACATTGGATGCTTTGCACGGAATTGATATAGTCAATCAATAATCTGGAATCCATGACTGCCTTAACGAGAGTGTTAGGATCTTTAAAACCTGACCCAACATGGAAAGCGACACCTCTCACGGTGACACCGAGCTCGATGCACTTATCAACAATCTCTTGAGAATAAGTACCATCTGCACCAAACTTGACACTTAATGGGCAGACTGCAGTTGAGTCATCCGTTGAGAGTCTAACGAGGACTTCCATTAAGCCATCTGTATATTTGGCAATCTTTTCAACTTCCTCAATTGAGTCAACTGTTGTCAAGTTTACTCTGTTCGCATTTGCAAATTGAAGGTGAGATACCGGCTTGATTGGGTTTGCATATATCATGTTTCTCGCAAGAGCGGAGTTTTCTGCTCCCATTTCCCGGGACACTTGCAACACGAGGTCAAGTTCTGAGAGTGAGGCACAATCAAACCCCATTTCAGGCTCAACTTCTAGCATACTTTTCATAAAACTTCTGTTAGGGTTGCATTTGACTGCGTAGAACGGCTTAATGAAAGGTAATTCCTTCTTCCACAATGAGAGTTGACGTCTGAGCTCCCCAGTATCGACAACGTAAAAAGGATGGTAATCTGTCACACCAGCCATTTTAAGTTCAGAGAGCTTTTCAAAAATTGCTGATTCTACTGTCTTGTGTCGGCTCTTCTCTGTGCGCTTGAACTGTACGATATTCTTGAATGAAGTGTACGGATCAGTGGTTGAAATGGAAGACGTTTCAGAGGTAGGAGACAATACATCAAAACATTCTTCTGAAGATTGCTCTGTGAAGATACTTGCCTTGCTTCTGCTTCCTTCACCTTCGACAGACCCCATCATTTTGACGCTATCGATAACAGTGGATGGTGTTGTAGTGGTCATCCTGAATTTGGTGATCAAAGACTTGTACATATCCCTGGTCTGCAAAGCTTTCACCGCAGTGAACCAAAGCCCCACTACATAACTTGGTGGATTCCCACCCAATTTATTTATTGCCCGGTCCAAGCGCTTTTTGTGCAAAGCTGGCAATTTTCTTTCAATCCAAGCCAATTAATTCTAGACCGTTGGCGATTGGCTATTTTTTTCAGGGACAAAATCGGAAAAATGTAAAAACCAGCCCCGACATAGTCTCAGTACCAACTGGACATCTCACCAATATACACTCTAAGCATAATTCAATTTGTAAAGAGGCATTCAAAACTACAAAGGCTTTGGATAATCTGTATTGGTTGGTTAGGCGAGCGAGCCTAATGCGCAGGAGCAGACCCTGAGCGGATTCATGTTGAAAAGCCCTTCGAAACGTTGTGCTGGCCGCTTTTGGAACTATGCGTGGAGCTGCGCGGTTGCACCGCGGATAGATTGCGTCTTCGGTTTTCCGAATTCTGCTGGCGAGCAAGGTTCTCACAAAATCCATCTCCAGAACTGGAGCCGCTGTTGTTCAGCCAGGTTAATACTTGATACTGCTTACTGGGATTTCCGGGAAATGCATTAAATCTTAAAAAATTGTGATATGAGTTGTACTAAATAACGGGGTGTTAGGGCGAGTGAAAAAAAGGGATACTAATAGGTACCAAGCGTAGTCTCAGCGTGAGACTTCCATCGCACAATCACAACTCAAACATCTGTAACTCATGGCCTGGCCTATGACGTTACCTTGTTCATCGTAGATATCAAGCATAACCTTACCGCGCTTGATCATCAACGCCCATTCACTCTTCGATGGGATCTTACGACATGATGGGCTATAGCATCTTGCTTTGGTCTTCCTGTATCTGAGACCGCATGAATTACACAACTGCCCATCATCTGGTGACCATGACGGTCTCCAGCACGGGCTGGATGTGGAATTGCAGGACATACATTTCTTGAGCACTCTTTGGCTGTGATTGTGGTTGTGGTTGTGGTTGTGGCTATGATTGTGAGATTGTGTATGGTCCTGTGGATGTGAACTGATTATAGAAATTGGCTGTGTGTGTTTGTTCATTCCATCCTTGTGATCTGTATTATGACTATGACCGTGATTGTGGTCATAAAGTGCCGGTAGCTGTGCCTTCATTGGAAGAGCGGTGAGGAAATTGTTCTCAACAGGGAGCATCAGTTGATGTTCAAGATAACTGGTGTCGACCACTGAGGCTTGTGCATAGTCAAGTCTCTTAGGAGTGCTTCTGACAGACGCCGGTGCATCAGCAGTCTGAATACTATCAATTGAAGCACTTCTTGAACTCCCTCTGGAGATGGATCTGGATCTGGATCTTGTCATTCTAGGTTCCGTAGTTAGCTTGTCTAACACGTGCGTAGAATCATCTCCATCCGAGACCACTGATGCTGAGGATGATGCTGAGCTTTTCCTGCTGGAAGATCTGCTGGACCTTGATCCTCTGTTCATACTTGAGGGTACCGCTTTTAGGCTTTTCACCGGGGTTTTCGAGACAGAAGAACTTGATCTTCTAGTCTTTTTCATCTTCAGAGCAGGTTGAGCCTTGAATTTAGATTGGAATTGTTTCAGAGCGGCATTAGCCTTCTTAGAAGCTAATGTTTTCCTCTCTTCATCGGAGAGCTCTTTAACCTCTTTGTTCAAGTCAGAATACGCGTCTGCCGAGCAGCTCTTTCCAATTGATGATAAAGGGACCACGGAAGTGTTGTGTGCCGGATGAACAGAGTGTATGTGAGAGTGTACCTGAACGCGAGTTTGTTGATGATATGGCTCATCCAGTCGTGGTAAGCGCGGTATTGGTGACTCTTGCAAGTAGGGAAGGGTGGATGGATGCTGAATTAGGGGCTTGTGTATCAGGCTTGCGCTGTAATGGTTGCTCACATATGAAGGCTGTTCCACTGGTATAGGATTGCCGTATTGTATAACTCTCCCGTCATAAAAGGTGGATTCGTCCTCGCGTAGACATACTGAGGCACTATTCGCGTCATTGAACTGAATGACTTCAAGGGCTGATAAACCACTTGGATGAATAGTAGACTTGTCAAAGGCAGCCATGTTAAAAATTGAACGTAATGGAGGAAGTTGAATTGATGATGGGACCGACTGCAAAGGATACTGAACCTTCTTTGGAATCTCACTTTTTAAAGATAAAAGTAAGTTCGCTTCCTCTTTTGCCCTATTTAATCCGTCTCCTCTATTTCTGTTGACGTACGGGTAGTTTAGACCCTTGCTCACTTGGAAGTTTGCCCTTTTGATATTTGGAAACAGTGTACCAGTGTTCAAAGCTGGAGCATTCATCTGTATCTCTTGCTCTCTTTGCTCTGCTTCGCTGGAAAGTCTTTCAGTATAGGCATTATAACCCTTCAAGGATTTGTTATATTCGTGTCTAACTTTTTCATCACAAGCTTCTCTCCATGTTTTCAATTTTAGATTGCCATCGCTTTGGCCAATAGCGCTACCTCCAATGTTGAAAGGGTAACAAGTGTCAGGATAATGGTATTGGTGATAACCACCATCGCTGAACTGTTGAAGTGTGACCTTTGGTTTGCTCAATGCAGCGGCATGCTGAGTTGGAGAGCCACCTTCAGACTGTGGAGGTGTAACATGTGGAATACTGTCTTCAAAAGAATAGTACCTAGGACTAGTAATGGAGTAACTATAACTAGGAGATGAATTCAAGCCTTTGGAAATCAACTCAGAGTCGCTAATAGTAAAATCTTGTTTAAACGATGGTGTTTTGGGGGATACGTAGATATCATGTGCGTTGATGGGAGACGAAGATGCACTTTTATATCTCTTTGAGGATCTTGGAGGAGTAATCAGCGCGCCATTTCCGTTAGATCTAGCCGGAGTTTCATACAAATCTTCTTCCAATTTCCGTTTTCTCTGAATGATTGGAGTCGTCAATTGGACTTGAGACTGGCTGAATATTCTAGGCATCTCTGGGGGGTCCGAAGTAGTTGATGTTGGTTTGCCTTTTCCTGTGTTACTCAAGTGATTGATATCAGACGTTTTAAGGGCAAGGAAAGGATTTGGCTTCAAGTTCAAAGTAGACATTGAAGTAGCTCAGAGCAAGTGAAAATGCAAATATGTGCTTGAGTGAATAGGCGAATATTCCTATGGCGAAACTGAAAGCTCTTGAAGACCAGGAACCACGAAAAGGTATGTGTTGAATCAAGCGACTAAGCTTCTAGCAATGAGGGTAGGTGTTTGGAGTATTTGTATTTCTGCGGTCAGAACAGTATGCCAATATCGTGCAGGCGTGTAGTTGAATGTCTATTCTGTGCTCAAAGAGTGACAAGATGTGGGTGGTGTAGGGAGCACGGTAATCTATGGGATGTAGGGCAGTAGCAAATGAAACAGAATGCGTCTTATCTCAGTAAAAAAGGAGGGAGGTCACTAGTTGCAAGAGGATCCTCTCGGATCAACGAACAGAACAAAAGTGCAGAAATAGCAACGGAGTGGCTGGGAACAGCAAACAATACAGACAACAGAACAATAGAATCTGTCAGCCGACTCGCTAAATTTCCTAATCGGGCCGTAATTGAACTACCAATAGTATGCTACACTCGATATTCAGCACACACTTTTCTAGAGTGTTTGACAGTCAACCGTGCCGTCTTTTTCCAACGTTGAGGTTGCCACCACATTCTTTGTGATTCGACTGTTTGGTAGGTTAGAAGGCTCTCTTGAGCTGATTTTACCCAGTACAATAGCATCAAAGAAACGCGCCCCTCATATCACTGAGGCTGGTATATTTCCTAATTAGGATAAAGATAAACAAAGGTTCGATTTTCACTTTACCCAATTAGGCAATGGCAATTGACAGGACTTACTGCAAGCAGGAAGAAATAAATAGTTTCATTACAACAGAAGATCATGAAGGAGTCACTGTGAATCAAATCACTTAGACACTGAAATTTTGGGGGAGGTGTCGATGGGTGCTTGTGCGGAATGCAGAATGCAGATCGCCGTGGTTTTTTAACTAACATGCAGCTATGCTTTTAAAAGTACATTAGTGCGAATTCAATATTCTTCGCCATAATTTTCAGTTACTCTTAAAGCTCAAAACATGGACAGTAGTGCACCAGTTTTAGCTTTGAGGGAGCTACCTCCCATTCTGCCTCGCTCCTATTTCAATACTGCTTGTGTAAGAACAGCAAGCTTTAACGTTTTTTACATGAAGTCTCGTCTTAGGCCGACTGTCTTCGAAGGGAGCAAGTATTTAGTGTAGGATATCGGTACCTTCAGGATTTATGGGCTACACATCGCACTTAAGCCAGCCACACTCAACTGGCCAACGGGTATACTGAAACTCTTGGTAGCGTAGTAGGGTTCTGTTTGTACAAAGCATAATGTATCCAAAACTTCTGATTTCCATCAGCCATACATTAGGATGGAATACTAGGATATCGTGCTTTTCAGGTTGGCACAGTAGAAACGAGGCTGCGAGGAAGAGAGCGCAGTGCTCATTCTTGAGGATCCGATCACTCTCATTTCTCATTTTCAAAGTGAGCATGGTTGTAAGCTTCTGTAGTTGCGTCGCTCAGCTGTGCATATTGAGATTTTCCACAACTCAATCGGGGTAATAGCTACGGCAAGAAATGGAACGCCATTAGAAGCCTTTCAACTCCTACAGTTCTAGTTTTGACATCCTCCTTCAAAGGAGACCAGTGTCTGCGATGTAAATTAGCATTCTCAAATAGCCTTTTCTTAAACTTGTAATTCCGTACATGCCCGCTAAAAACAAAGTTAAGGGAGTTGTAAGAAACTACTATCCAGGTAATAGTGCTAGGCGCTAGGAGTGCTCCTAAAAGAAATAAGATGTGACCCCTCTCTCTCTCTCTCTCTCTCTCTCTCTCTCTCAACGTGGGGTCTAATCTTCAACAATAAAGGTTTGAGCCCATAAACAATGTTCTCCTAAACCGATTCTTGAAGGATTTCAGTAATTTTTTTTGATGTTGAAAATGTTCTGGTAATTTAGGTTCGTTTCCAAAGCTTGGGGACGGAGGGTTGCCACTATTGTTGATTGCAATGTTGAAGTCTAACTATCCTAAGTGTATTATCCATCTCACATATACTAATGAAAGAACTCGTTGTTATATAAAACTAAATAAATGAATTAACAACTACATCATAATTTAATAATCAATAAGAAAAAGAACATGAAGATTAGCTTCCAGTGGGAAGCTTCTTCCTTTTGAAGATTTGGCTGTTCACATCACACATCAGACTAGTTCACCTAATTTGGCAACACAATGTGACGTCCGCTTATCCACGTGGGTTGCCTTTTGTTGATAAGCGGACTTTTCAGCTTGTGTGCGAAATTATTGAACTTACACCATTTCAACAGGCACTAGGCGCGCTCCTATAAGAGTTGAGATGTGCCCCCTCCACATGGGGTCTGCGAGCTGAATTCTATACTATTCCTTTTATAACCTTCTTAACCTTTTTGACATACACATACAGAAAGTAACCAGCCTAAAACATCTATATCTCAACACTTGTTTATTTTATTAGGTTTACGATGAAATTACCATTGTATGCTTCCTTCATCGAGAAGGTTGATCCAATTAAAGAACTAATTTTCGTGATAAGTCCTATTTCCGTAAGGATGATGCCCTAGTTCGCTTTTTTTTTCAACTAATAATGTTATTACTATACGCTATAAAAGATACTTATAAGTTTTCTCTATTATATCATTGTGTTAGAAACACACATGTAAGCACTATTGAGTGATAGTGTGATGATGAAAGGGAAAGGTGTGTGTCACCAATAAAACCCTTGTGAAAGAACGAAATAAATGTGGGGGAAAGGTGATCATGGACATGAAACTGTGTTAGTGAGTTCGCGGAGGCTTAAAAAAATTGCAAACAAAATAACCCATAAATAAAATTTTTCAATAAATCCGAGATAGTTTAGTGGCTAGAATTTCCGCTTGTCACGCGGGGGACCCGGGTTCAATTCCCGGTC
>JAMYHI010000346.1:0-21002 GCA_025531525.1 Pichia sp. P7020A | reverse complement strand
GACTGCGCATTGCCGCCTGAATAATCTTGTAACATGGATCTTCCGTCTTTGCACGCAATTGTTTGAGCGTATCATCTCCCTCTGCATGTGAGCTTGAGTTTGAATTTGAATTCATATGGGTCCTCCCACTCGAGCGTTTCCTTAAAAGAGACGGTTTCGTTGAAAGGTTGCCGCTGTTGTTGCTGTTGTTGCTACTGCCGTGCGGGAAAGTAGTACTCGTTGGTGTCGTTGACAACGATTTCGAACTAGTTAAGGTATGGTTGTTGGCGTGGCCTTGAGAGTAGGAATGAGAACGAGAAATTGAATCCGAAGATTGCTTAGGGAAGTATGAGTGATGGCTCATAGCTGGAGATGCCGCTGCCGACGGCGTTGATGATGATGTTGATACTGATGCTGATGTCGGTGTCGGTATTGCCGAGGTCGATGCTCCAGCGGGTATATGCGAGAAAGAGTGGGGTATATCTGAAAACCTCTTTGACGCGTGGTTATTCTGGAGTGGTGACGAAGGTGTAGTAGGTCCAGTCATTGGAGATGGTAATGGTTTGGCATCTTGTATACCTTTCAATACAGGTAATATCTCTTCGCGTAGCTTATTGATCTTTGATGCAAGAGCGTGATAGTCGGCCTTTCCAATGGATGCTGGTCCAGCTGCAGACTCAGCAGAAGTCGTTAACTTATTGGCCGCTTCATCAACTAGATTCTTAGAAATGTTCCTGATAAGGGACGAGGAAATGATTGTTGTCTCTAGTTCGGCTAACAACGGATGTTCAACGTTATTGAACCCTAATACCGCTTGCTTCTCGGCAAGTACCTCTGAAATATCGCGAAGTACCTCCAGTCTTTGACGGAGATTGGCAATGCCCATCTCCTTCAGGTCTGCAGAGGTGAGCATTGGCAATGTCAAGCCCGTCACGTTGTGCTCACGGAAGGTATCAAGAATGGCATCCGGATGGTGCCTGTTTTTCAAGAATAGAAGCACCTGGTCATTTTCCCAACGCAGCATCTTATCCACCTACTATCTTCTCTAGTGTGGTATCCTGTATTGCACTGTACTCTGTCTTGCACTGCTTTCAAATATGGTTCTGCTCTTGTTTCTCCACAGGGTTCTCCATTCTTCTGCTCTCTGCCACCTGCCATCGCGCGGTGATATCTTTTTCGCTGTACTGCTATATTTAGCATTCATTTAGCGCAAGCATTAAAACGGGGATCGAGTTGGGTTTATAGCCGAGAATCGGCTTTAACGCCGGTGTTTGTGTTTCCGCCCAATGCGGTAATCTAATTGGATGTCATCTCGCTGGAATAGGCAACTGGCCACTGCAACAACGGCTCCAGAACCACCAACTTGCCATATTGCACTGACAGAAATGGGGCTAGCTCTATTGTTCAGACTAATGTAGTGCAGAAGTTTGCACTTTAGAATTGCTTAGGTTTATTTCTTTCCCAAGTTTAGCAGTTACAAAGACTTGGTTGGCACTATACACTAAGCACTTATCATCAAGACTCCATCTTCAAGTGATCTGTCACCCTATACACGTCACACACAAGAAACATTACAAAAAAAATATCAAATTCAAATATCAATGCTCTCTGATATCACCAATAGTGTACACCCGGGACACGGGCACCTTCAAGGTGAAGGCCAGAGCCAGAGCCGTAACCAAAGTCAAACCCAAAGCCAACCCTCTGTTCTTAAGCCTCTCCGCATCGTCAAACGTACGCAGAACACTCGCACAAGCGGTCACCGCAATAAACATATGACCATCAGTACAGAAAATATTCATGCGTCACACTCTGAGACACAAAAGAACCAGTCATTGTCGGGCAAGAGACGGTTCTCACCTGTAATTTCCAGCTCAACTAAACAAAACATTCCATGTTCAAGTTCGGTGCCTAAAATGTCAGAATATCCGAACTACAGATTTAATAAAATTATACAAGAAGAGAGTGATATGTTGTTCCCATTCTACCGTAGTGGCCTGAAAACAGAAAACGTCCGTTTGAGAAATAACGAACCCAAACTCGACTTCAGTAATGATATCACCTTCTTCAAGAATGTCACAAAGAAATATAAGAGGCCAATGGTATTTAAGTACATCAATATCACAGATGTCACCGGAACTAAGAGATCGTGCAATAATGTGTTTAATGATGCATGTGGTGCACCAGATCCAATCTTAGCGTGTTTCACGCACATGAAGCATGAGAACAATTTGAGGTTTGGAGATAACTTAATCACGGTAAATTTCAATGGGTCGTATGATATGAAACACAATCCCGTGCAGCCTGTCACTTTGAGCAATGATGACGAAGATGATGAAGTGTTGTATCATAGTGACGAAGGAGAATGCAGTAGGCTTGAAAATTCTGATCTTGACGATTCTACGGAAAAGGATAGCGATCTCGATTTGGATCTTGGTTCTGATATTGATATTGATATTGATGTGGATGCAAGTATCGAGGATGATGATAATGATGACAGTCACTTTGACATTGCTGAAGATTCCATTCTCAATAGCTCTATGATTTCACAAGGTATGCCAACATTCCTGGATTCATTACATGGTAAGGGAATACGAACGCCAAACGGTTCACCTTCCAAACGTGTGCCTACTTCTACAGAGCCATTTAGATCGCCTGTCAAGCAAGAGACTCTCCTTCGAACTCTCAAAGGCAAAATCAGTCCTATCAAGACATTGCAGAATCGTCGTGCTGGTCACATTAACAAATCGAACGATAATGAGAATAGTAAACCGGTCAAATTCAACTATGCCAAATGGGACAATTCAATGACTATTAGTGCAAAGGCTATTATGAAGATGGTTGATGACAGTCTTGTGTCGAGCGATACTGAAATGTACAATCAAACCTGCAGCTTCTTAGCCATAAAGGCTGGTAAGAGTGGTGCAGTCAGTGGACTTGGTAAGGAGGTGCAAATCGATGCAGCTGACTTGATGGATGCTTTAAACGGTGAAGAGACCGATGGGACTGAATCAGCAGATTTGGCCCACTACATGCAAAGCATGAAAATAAATGAATGAAGAGGAGATAATATGATAAGTTTTTTAAAAGCATAATAGTTTATGTCATATACTCAAAATTAACAATGTGATTCCCATTTTATTAACCTTTAAGTGTAGTTTCGATTTTCGGAGATTTATTCTTTGGGTGCGGTATGTATACCGCTCTATACAGACTATAAGCAGGGACAAGTGATTAAAAGTTTTAGAGGTCAGCTGAGCTCAAAGGTTGGCCTTTTTCACAACGACAAAGCCAGGAATGGATTTTCTCTCGTTTCTCATCTGTAACTTATCCTTGTATTCTGGTGCCAGCTCCACTTTCACGAGTTCCTTAACACGTGCAATCTGGCCGGCCTGTTGTGGAGTGATTGCGTGATACACGGTCTGGTGTCTTCTGCGAAGACCTAGGGCATGTAAAGTGTCCTTGAAGAGGTGCGGAAGCCCGATAGTGGACTTGAGCTGGGTGACCTTGAAGAATTTTGGTGCCACTGACATTGCTGGTAGTGGTTTGCCGTGCTGCCGTTACCTTTGGGCGTATTACTTGCCACCTAGCCCTTTCTTTGTGTAGTTGAAAGAAGTCTTGTGGAAGAAAGCGGTGCATTCATGCTCCACTGCAAAACGAGAGAGGCGGGAAATCTGAGACTTTGGGTGCACGGGTTTCTTCAGGTCTCTAATTTCTAATTTGAGATTTGAGATTATTAGAGAGTCCGCTTCTGAACCACTCACTTCTCACGTCAGCCATCAGCCAACAGACAACACACAGGCACAAGGGAGCAATAAAGGCAGTTCAAAGGATCAGCAAGCGCCTACAACGCACAGTCAGCAGCGTCTGCACCATTTTCATCACCCCCAACTAACCCTTCTGCGCCGCAAAGTGCAAAGAGAACCCTGTTACAGGTCTTTTGCCTTATCAAGGCATTTTCAATAACCCCACACCACACCAAATAAAACAACCATCGGTCTAAATCAATACACAGATGCTGGACCTTTTCAAGAATATCATCAACAAGAAGGCCAAGGATCACGCCGACTTGGTGCCATCTCCCTCTACAACATCTTCCGTTGGATCTAGCTCTACTATTACGCAGAACAATGCCGATAATCGTACGTCGAGTTCAACATCACCGTCTCCACCCCTTAAGGACGGTGATGAGGATACAAACAACCCTATTCATGCACAAAAATCGGTCAACGAGCTCTTAGAGCACCATCCGGAATTGACCGAATACTATACAGAACTTCACACGCGCTATTTGTTATCTAACAAGATAGGTGAAGGTGCATTCTCAGTTGTTTACAAAGGTTATGACTCTAATGAACAACGTCATCTGGCCATCAAAATCATCAATAAATCGAAAATGAATCAGGAACAGCTCAATTCAACGATGAAGGAAATTGCTATCATGAGACAACTGAAGCATCCTAATATCGTTAAAATGTACAATTATCAAAACTCTGCTACTTCAACATATTGTTTCTTATTCCTCGAGTACATTCAAGGTGGAGAAATCTTCAATCAGATCATCAAGTACACGTACTTCAGTGAGAACTTATCGAGACATGTGTTGCGTCAAGTGGCATTTGCCGTCAAATATTTACATGACAATGGTATCGTGCATAGAGATATCAAGCCCGAGAATTTACTCTTTGAACCAACCCCAATCATCAAACGCTCCAGGGAAGAACAACTCAAGGCAAGGCGTGTCTCTGATGACGACAATAAAGTTGATGAGGGTACCTTCTCCATTGAAAATGGTTCCGGTGAGATAGGATTGGTCAAATTGGCAGATTTTGGACTTTCTACTCAATTATATTCTCAAAATTCACTTGCCAAAACCCCATGTGGTACGATCGGATACACATCCCCTGAACAACATATGAACATTGGGTATGATAAGAAGGTGGATATGTGGGCTCTCGGTTGCGTCTTATATACAATGGTTGTCGGATTCCCACCTTTCTACTCTTCCACTCAAGATGCCAACGCCATTAACGAAAAAGTCATGAAGGGTGACTACCAATTTTTGAAACCATGGTTCGATGAGGTTTCCGATGGATGTAAGAGCTTGATTTCTAACTTGCTGACAGTTGACCCAGCTAAGAGATACTCGATTGATGAATTGTTATTAGATCCTTGGCTGAACGTTGGCTACGAAGATGCTTGCACATTAGACAAATTGAGAAAAACCGCATCCCCTGCAGAAGATATTCCAAAATCTACATTTGATAATGATCTTTACAAAGCCTTCAGTGAGGACTTGATCAGTACAGAAAACGTCAGTGATTATTTTACTGGTCCTAAGGTGAACTCGGATGATATTCAAACCGCATTGCTTACACCGCGTGCAGAGGCTATTAAACTGGTCTTTGATACAGCTAAGGCTACCGTGTGTGATGTCATGGGTATGCGTTCCAACCGATCAGATAGCATTAGCGATTTGGACTCTGAAGATAGTTACGATAGTGATGGGTATAATTCCAACACTTCTGCAAGGAGGTTACGCAGGTTTGAGCCACCTCATGATATTCAGGCGGGAATTAAACATTTATCAGATAATGACTCCTTTGATGACGACGACGATGATGATGACGATGACGATGAAGACGACCTTTCTTTGGACTCTGAACTTGATGGAGAAGATACGGACGATTATCCAATCACTCTGACATCTTTATCAAAGACCAAAAGTCCAATGATCAGACGCACTCATGGTGTTGAATCTTCTACATACTCTTGTCTGACACCTGTTCATAGTCACGGTACTACGGCAACTGTCACCACTCTTACGACAACTGCCGCACCGTCGCTAAAGTCGAAAAGATCTTACAAATCTTTGAACTCCCACAAATCTATTAGCTCAATGGAGATTCCGCGCAGTACTCCAAATACTACTGTCACAGCCACCATTGTCGCACCTGGCTGTCACCACAAACCATCTATCATGCTTGTGGTTGATGAAGAGCATGCGAAGCGCTCAGGATCCATCACTTCCAACTCATCACATTTGTCGGACCTCTCAGCCTCGAGTATCACAAGTGCGCCAAGTAATGGCTCTGGGGCAAACTTGAAATTGGACTATCATCCGAACAAGAATGGTCATGCTATACCGATAACAGTCTCTGACCAATCAAATATGGATATGTATTATCATGGAGAGGATGCAGAAGACGTAGAGAGTGACGAAGGCGATGATGATCATAACGATACCGATCGCGAGTGGGAAGACAAGACTCCTTTAGCAGGCCTAAGCTTTGCATGTCTTCACAAACTCACGCATGAAGAATTCAGGTCTAAATGTCTAGCACATACCCCATATGTTTTCAAGAAGGATATCGCAGGTAGCTCGAGTGATGCCGTCGGTCATTGTGAAGAAGGCTACGTTGGTGAGGCAGAATCCACCGAATACACTCCACCTGACGAATTCCATGATGAGAAGCTCGATACCCTTTCATTAGAGCAGAAGCTGCAACAGCAAAGCGTTGTTGAGTTGAAGCTCGATACTGCTACCATTTTGAGCAGGCGTAAGATGAAAGTTGGCGCACAGACCTGACTTATACGAGAATCGAACACCACAAACTATACACATTGCATATTCAAGACACGAAAATTAAAAAAAAATCACTTGCATTTCATTACTAGCATATCTACTTTACTCCTTTTTGTCATTATATTACTTACATTTACATTTACATTCACATTGCACAAACGATACCTCCCTTTTCTGTTTCTTTCCATTTGACTCTACAATTACCAACACTTTCCGTTACCTATTTTCAATATCTCTACTGCCATACCAGATTGACTTTTTAACTGTCTTCTTTTATTATTCCATCTTTCATTCTCTTCTCTACTTCATCTTTTTTCTTGTTTATATATTATTTTGGATCTCGAATAGACATCGTATTGTTAAGAAAAGAGGGAGAATTAGCTGATTATAGATCACAAAGATTTAACTCTGTCCGTTGACGGACGACGTATTGACCACCCAGTCATCTTGATTACGTATACTCTTCGTTTCCACCACATTAGCATTAATTTTATCATTAGCCAAGTATTTGTCTAGTCCTTCTTGATAGCTGCCTACAAGTCCAGAGTGCAAATGTCTTGCTGCCACTCTAGCAGACATTTCACCTTCATCACCACCGTGAATTCTGACAACTCTGACTTGAACGTGCGTATCTCGAGATTCTATCCTTTTAGTTGAGTTTGCCTTCTTAATGGACTCTACGAGACGTGGAATTTCATCCCATGGTGCCACATCCAGCATGAGATATAACCCTTCCAGCACGACAACTTTCGTATCTTTCCAAATGAACGTTCCAGGGTTTGTTGGATCTTTAATCTCATGACCAAAATCCGGTATGCTGAGCAAATCCCAGTCGTTATTGGTAGAATCACATTCAAGTAGTAACTTTGACAGTCGTACGACCAATTCTGCATCAAAGGAATCGTGGCAACCTCTGAATTTAACCATATCCTCTGGTAGTATACTTAGAGGTAAATGGAATCCATCCATTTTCAAATGAACTGCATAAGGAGCCGGTGATAATTCATGTTTCACCTTGTCTGGTATATTGTCCTTGTAAATACATATTTGAGTTTCTTCACCACCGAGTCCTGATATCTTCTGTGTGGGTATGATACCGTGTCTATTCAATGTTTGTGATATCAATTCTGAATCAGAAGTTGACTTTGAGCTGCTGGTAAGCGGGTGCTGTTCATTGAGAGCATTTACGAGTAGACTTGCGTTTGTCGTCTTGCCAGATCCTGGTGGACCGTACATGAGAATGACCAGTCGGTCATTGTCATTGCAATTATGTTTAAGTTCGTAAGACACTTCGTCTCTGAGTTGTGTCAGCGATATTTCAGGAGCATTATTCATTCTGGCGGCCTTAGCACTTGTTTAACGCTAACCAAGACTGACTACAGCCGACTACAAGCTGTAAGAAGAAGATGTGACTGTTACCATTTACTGTCGTTGTTGGTGTAGCTGTATGTCGGGGTAAGCCGTCCATATATGATCTGCCCCTCGGGGTTGAACGACCCGTCGCTAGAAGGGAAGTAAGTATGGGGTGTTGTCGATGTTTTGCATTTCTATTGTTTCTCTACGGGTGTACGGAGTAGTGAGAACGTACAGTATAAAGAGGGTGCTCTGGTAGTACTACAGGTCGAGCAGACGCCAGAGACGCACACGGCCCTGCTCGTTACCCGTGGCGAGGAATCCCGATGATGGTGAGAAGGCCACTGAGGTGACCTTACCGAGTGGGGTGGCACTTGTAGGCCAGTTCTTGAACACGGAGCACGATGGGAGATGCACGAGACGTAGTGCATCCCTTGCCGCTCTAGAGGCAATGCACATGACTTGCGAATCGTGACTAAATTCGATACTGGAGATTGTAGTAGTCAAATTGGAGACGGATTTGATAAGACGGTTGTCCTTCAACCGATCGTATACATTGACGAAACCCGTATTGGATCCAACGGCTAAGTATCTACCGTTGGGAGACACTCTTATCACAGTGATACCTATACCAGTGATATCTGTCCATCTGTTGATGACATTATACGTCTCTGTGCTGAATTCCCAGATCTCTCCGGCCTGGTTGATGATGATGATTGTGTTATTGTTTGTGAACTCAAAGTCCATTAAAGTGCCTTCAATTTTGAAACCATGTGCCCATTGAGATGTAGCAATCGATAAAAGGTTCACCCACCCACTGTTACCAGCTAATGCAACAAATTTACCATCTTTGGATGTCTTGAAGTGTTCATATGAGCGTTGTCTGTTCTCGTTACCGTACATTCTGGTAACTTTCTCAATGACTCCCATATCTATACTCCATTTGAACATGTACTTTCTTCTACCACCTGATAAAATGGTGGTGAGTCCCGTTTCTGGGTCTCTCACAAACGCACACGTTTGAACTGGCGATTGTCTTAAGTGTAGAGAGGTGATTAAGTTGTTGTGCTTACCATCAATGTGGTAAACGCGAAGGGTACGGTCAAATCCACCTGTGAGCAAAACTGGTTGCGTTGGATGGAAGCTGAGTGACTGTATGGAAGATCTAGAAGGTTTGGAAATGTTGGCATCCACTAAACGATCGATGTTCAAGTGTTCAGGATTGAGTAACTTGGAATTGTCCCTAGTGATGTTATACGTTTGATTCTGTGCGAGGAAGTCCATCAAAGGATTCGATGATGCCAAAATGGTGGTACGTTGGGATGATCCAACCTTGTCAAAGAGTTTCCTCTTTGCTTCCTCGTTTTCATTCCCGTTCCCGTTCTCATCTTCATTATCTGAATCATTCTGAATCTTATCATCGTCGTATGCATGTGTGGCCCATTCTGGAACTTGGAATGTGGATCTGTACTGTTTCTTCAATCTATTGATATAGTCGAGACCGGGTATGAATCTCTCTTCTTCAGTTTCACGAAGCTTTCTAAGTCTATCTGCGGAGTTGACGTCCACCACCAATCTCTCATCGTCAGAATCTTCCCATGCATCTTCGTCCTCTGATCCTTCATCTGATCCACTTGTGTTTGAGCCATCATCGTTGTCGATGTCCATGGCATCTGGATCTGCGTCAGAGTCGTTAAAGAAAAGTTCATCATCGTTCAACTTCTCAACTTGAGCTTCATCATCCTCGTCACTGTTATCATCGATATCATTGAACCCATACTCTTGCTTATTTGCAAAAGTGTCTAAGAACTCATCTGGTTCTGAATCTGAATCAAAATGGAACCCACCATCTCTATCGCTTGCATCATCACTGTCATTCTCATCGAAGAGATTATCAACATTCTTCAAGTTGTTAGCAAATCCGTCAGCGTCACCGAACACGAGTTTCTCGAGATATTTTTCCTCAGCGTCTGGGGCTGCAATTTCCACCTCTTTGTTGTCAATGACAACGGTGATCATCTCCTTCTCTTCTGTGGACATTTTCCCTTGGTGATTGCTCTCGACTGTGGGTTTGTACGGTTATACGTCTCTTGCAGATGTGGATAAACCGACAGAGAGAAGTAAATAAAATTTTTCATGAAAAGTTGTAGTCCCTCAGCTCTCAGCCTCCACTCGACTATCGGAGAATTTCCCCAGTGGGTGCGCCCAGTAAAAAGTAAAAAGAAAGACCCACTGGAAACTGGAAATACACTGGGAAACAAAACAACGGCCGTCCATCAATTCAATTCAATTCAATTCAATTCACGATGGTATGATACGACAGTAGCAGGGTATTGCCACAACCACAGAGACAGCCAGCACCCAGCACCCAGCACCCAGCACCCAGCACAACCACAACTACAACCAATCATGCGTTCTACATCCATCCTACGCAGCATCATGAACAACAACAAGACCAGCTACTACGAGCCACACACGTACAGAATGTCTCCAGCCCTTTTGCGTGCACGTCAGCCTTACTTTGTCAAGAACATGATCGGTTTAGCCATCTTGATGGCAGTCCCTGTCGGTATATACGCTTATACTTACAACTTCCTCAATCAAGATGATTTCGATGATATTCCTATTCCTCCATTAGATGATGAAACCATTAAGAAGTTGCAGAAGGAGTATGAAGAGGAAAAGAAGTCTATCATTTGATTTAAGTGAGAAATGAGAAATATTCTCTATCTTCATTGTGGCTCAGACCCGCTCATGTACATACATAACGTCACTATTCTAACATTATATCCGCTATTCTTCTATCAATCCAAAAACTAAAACTAAAATTACAATTACAACTAAAACCACAGCTGCAGCTACAACCCCTTCATTTTATCCCTCTTCAAAGCATGTTCTTTCTCGATCCGCTCTCTATTCTGGTATTCGATCCTCTCTTCATTATTCAGATTGAACTGCATCACACTACTCAAACGGCCAACGTCTCCGCCAGATTGATGCAACGTCACCTTTCCTAAGTTTTGTTGTTTCACAGACGATAAATGGCCATCCTTGATAGCTCTTTGATTGTCCTTGTAGAATTCTGTCATATCCACCTCTGTTACTGCAGCATCTGCAGGTAACATTGATCTTGATTTTGATCTGGATCTGGATGTGGATCTAGATATCGCATCATGCCGGTGTTCCTCCTCCCCCGTTGTCTCTTCCTTAGTTTGGTCCTCCTGCTTTTCCTGCTGTAGATCTTTTTCAAGTACGAGTCTTAGTACATCACCTTCTTGTCTTGTAGGTTTACGTTTAATCTTTGACTCTTCAGTATTGTCATCAGTATCTTTCAATGGACGTTTGAGACTAAAGATATTCGTAACCTCAATCAGATCGTCGTTGTTAATTTCTCGTATAGGGGTTCCGTTTTTCAACTCTTTCACACCGTTATCGATCTTACCTTCGCTATCACTATCGCTCTCTGCTTCAGATGATGAATATCCAAGATCCATTGTGTGTATTATCTTATTATTTAGTAAGAATCGAGTAGACTTTATGTGCTAGTGGGTAGTTGGCTCATCCCGAATTTTACAGAGTGGCTTGAAAATGCAACATGAATTTTAGGTGGATTGAATGACGATACACTAGAGACTAAAGACTAAAGACAATAGAATTTCACTGTTGTTTCACTTTTTCCCAATATAGCACCACCACAGCCATGGATACATATGCGGCCTCATTAACGGCAGTATCTGCACCCTTATTGATAGTGCAAGGTGTGCCACCAGAACTGCGTCCGTCATCAACGTTACAGAGACGACCTAGAACAACAACGACATCGACAACAACTGATGAGATACACACTTACGGTGTTCAGATACCCATTGAGAGAGAACTTGAAGACATATCCAGTGATAATCCATGTTTACCAACCCTACTTCAAACTCTCGAGAGATGCAACGTTAGAGACCAAGTTTGGTGGCAAGGACAGAATCAGAACGTCACTGGCAAATCCGGTAATGCATCAGCTACTTATAAGGGTATGTGGTTTAATATCAAATATGCAGACCACTCCAAATCACCAGAGGTTATAGTGAAAGGCTCTAATTCTTCATTGTCTCCATATGATGAGAAGAGTCAATTCTATGATACACTATTACCATTGCAATGGATTTCCAAATATTATGATTATTCACCAACTGTATTCCTCTCATTTTATGAAGTGAACTCAGATGCGTCATGCGATGATGTTCTCATTTCGGAAATTAATCGAATTAAACTACGATTCTCCAATACAATGATCAAATACGTTGCAGTATTGATCAATACAAATGTGAATGGTAACAATTCAACTCAGAATGAGAGAATTCAAACACTTTTGACAAGAATCAATATGAATGCGAATTCTCTATTTCTAATAAATGGTGGTACGGATGACGCATCTAAACGTGAACAGATGACATTCATGAGGAAGCTTTTAGTGGGTCTCAAGCAATATTCAAATGATTTCTTTGACTTACAGGCTTCTAAATTGAAAAAGAGAGGTATCAAAAGCGATCAGTATTCAGAGATGTTGTTCAGTGCTAGAAATTTAGTGAAGATGGCCTTTTTCGAACAATTCAAGGGCGTTACGGATTATAGTACGAAACTATTAGAGTATGCATATGATCGATTATTACAGGTTCTTCGTTCACAGGCAGAGGCACAGGCACAATCGCAATCGCAATTGCCAGCACAATCAAAAACGAAAGTCAAGGAAATGTACTCTCAGACAAGAGGATGGCTAGACGTGATATGCCTACACATTGTCCGATCTTGTATTGCATTGGGGGATTGTAACGTTGCATATCGAAAATTCATCTTCCACGTTGAGAAAGCGCAAGAACTCGATAAGGAGAACGTTACCGCAAACTGGATCGCCAATCAATACACGTGGCTGGCAGAACTTGTGGAGGGTATTGTTCACACACAGATCCAGGGACAAGGTACTGCCACTGATTTGAACATAGTTCCATTAGATTGGGTGTTGATGCCTACGCTCGGTGATAATGGAGTTGCTACCGTTGGTGTTGGCGCTGCTGTCGCTGGTGCCACTGGTGCTAAGTTCAATAGTTTCAACATGCCGCAGAATGGGTTTATCTTTGTACAAGCTGCTACATGGCGTGCACGCGCATTACAAGAGTGTGATGGTGAAGATAATAGGATATTGTTACTCAATGGTGCACTAGATGCTTTCAATGCTGCTTCAAATACGAGGTTTGCTCGTATTGAGTCTAGTGTTTACATCTTACTCGGTGACGTTTATTTCCAGAAACGTCATTTGAGCATGGCTGTGAATAATTATTATGCGGGACTCTCTGTTTACAGACAAGAAGGTTGGATGCGTGTCGTTAGCGTTGTTTTGAGAAAGATATTGGACTGTTATGTTGGAATGTCACGAGTGATAGAGGCTAGCACTGTTTACATTGAGATGTGTTGTATGAGTTATGAGTGGATGACAAAGGTACAAGTTTCGGAAATGAGAGGATACCTGGAGAAGGCACGGGAGAAAATTGAGAGTTTGGACTTGATGTGTGATGATAGTGAAATGGTTAGTGAGGAAAGTGAGGGGAGTAGAGACCTCGAGGCTGATGCTGATTCAAATGCAAATGCAAATGCTGTTGCTGCCACCGCTGAAACTGTGGTTTCCGATGGCAGCGTGCTTGACAGTGGTCGAGTGGCGTTTGTCAAAGAGGGAATGTTTGACGGTGTTGCCAACGTGCGGTCTTTTGAGAACGTGATGAATGACGGCGTCGATATCCAGCTCGTTTTGACGTGTCGAGGTAGTGGCAATGGCGATGGCGATGACGACTGTGCGTTTATTGAACAGCTCGAATTGACCCATATGGAGGTGGAAATAGCCAGTGATGGTGATAGTAATGGTGATGGTGAGGAGGGATCCACAGCTGAATATTTCAAGGTTGTCAAGATAATCAACGACTCTAATGAAACGGCATCGTCTGCCAATGCTAATAATGATGACAATGTTGTGCGTATTAGTTGCAATGATGGATCTAAGACGAAAGAGACTGTACATTGTGTGATTCCCAGTTCCAATTCCAGTTCTACTTCCAAGTGGCCACAACCGTTAGTGTTTCAGTTGCATTGTATGCGGAAAATCATTGGCCGTTTCCATGTGAGTCGAGTGCGCGTTGGTGGCACTTTGAATGGTATTGGGTTCAATACCGTTGTTAATGTCACTGGTGGTATTGAGGGTGGTAGGTATTGTCATTGGTTAGGAACTGATGATCGTATTGCGGTGAGGTATCCTGGTAATGCCTTCCGTGTTAATCCTCGGATGCCATTATTAATGTGCAAGTTGGAGTATGGGGGTCGAGTTTTCAATGGTAGAAGAGCCGTTGTGAGAGCTGTTATTAGGAATGAGGACGATGAAGCCGTTGTTCGGGTAGTTATGAGAGGCAATGCGGTGATGAAGACTTCCAATGGAGTGCGAATGGAAGTTCCTTGTCACATTGTGGAGAGTACAGATAAGGATAGTGAACTGAATCCTGGTGAAGAGCGAACCATTGAATGTATCGCTGAACTTCCTCAGGTTACTGGGCTTCCCGTTCAGGGAGCCGTTGATGTTGATGGAGATGAAGATATCGACACTATTTCCGTTGCTGGCGCTCGATGTAATGTTCGGCTCAAGTTTGCATATACGTTGGTTAATCAGGGCGGAGTTACTGTGAGTGATGTTAAAGATGCCGTGTTTGATGTATTTGAGTTTATTGAATGGCACACGCAACTACGAGCTGATGTGAGAGGTATCATTGCACCCACTGGTAAGGCACCGCACACGCGTGTGTGGGTATTCACTACGAGGATGAAGAATGCATCCCCGGAGGACATTGTCGTTGCGAATTGCAAGTATAAAGTACGCGGGAACCACGAGAAGAGTGTGGTACTGAAGATACAGGAGGAAGAGAGTGGTGATAGTATTGGTGATGTGTGGCCCGCTGGCGGAGAGAGAGTGCAGAGAGTATCTCTTGAGGTGAGTGCCGGTGGTGGTACTAGCGGTGTCATTCGTTCTGTACCGATTGAGTTACAGTGTGAGCTGACGTACCACGTGAGTGGCACCCATGGCAATACCGATGGAGACGCTGTCACGGAACGGTATGTGGTGGATGTGTACCGTGCCAGTCTACCACATTCTGACCCACGATTACTCGTGAAGGTTGATGAGCAAACGGCTGATGAAGTTACACTCTCTTACATACTAGAGAATCCTACTGATCGTGCATTCCAGTATCAGAGTACACTATCTAACTCTGGTACTCCATCTGTGGAGATTGTCGACTATGTGAAAAGTCGAGTGGTGACGTTACCTGCATTCAGCACCGTTGTTATGAGACAACGGTACTTGATAAAGGAGAAACGGCGACCATTACAGCTTCCAGAGTTTACACTTTACGACCGGCAATATCAGGTATTTGTACGAGCCAATGCGGCTGACGAGAGAGACCGGATACGCGTTGTTGATGGAGGTGTATGTTTCTTACTCAGTAAATAGTATAGTGTATACTGTATCTATATATACGAGAGATGAAATCAATCGATCTTGAGCAATTCAACGTCAAAGACGAGGGTGGACATTGGTGGGATGAGACCTGGGAAACCTCTGTTACCGTAAGCCATGAGTGGAGGAACGGTGAGTCTTGCCTTCTCACCGAGGGAGAGCTTAGCGAAACCTTGATCCCAACCTTGAATGACCATACCTTGACCAATTCTGAATTGGAATGGCTTATTTCTATCAACGGAAGAGTCGAACTTCTTACCGTTGGTGAGAGTACCGGTGTAGTGGACGGTGAGGAGTTGACCTGGTTGTGGGTAAGTCTTACCGTCACCTGGGGAGAGGATTTCGATTTGGAGTTCTGCTGGAGCTGCGGAGGACATTGTTCTAAGTGGTGAGAAGGTGTGTGTGAGTGGGAGTTGGAGTGAACGTGGGCGTAGCAGTGTTCTGAGCATTGTGGCGTTGGCGGAGTGAAGCGTGGCGTAAAAGGAAGAGAAGGAAGAGCCGTGGTGGAAATGAGAGCTGGAGAAGCGGAGACTTTTGGGCCTTTGGGGCTTTTAAGGCGCAGGCTCAGCTGGGACAGAGGGTTGATGGCAAACAGCAGAGAAGAAGAGAAGACAAGAGAAGACAACAACACAACACAACACAACAATATGCCATTGCACCCCAGATACGCCGTCTCGCACTGTCTCTCGGGCGCTCCGCTCGCCAGCAGCAACACCGTGGAGGTGTTTCTCGACTTTAACTGCCCCTTCTCGGCCAAGATGTTCCGCAAGCTGCAGGACGAAGTAGTGCCAGCGATAAGGGAGGATAGAGAGAGCCAGAACCAGAACCAGAGCTCTAAAGATGCTAGTTTCAATTTGTGGATGGTTAATGTCGTACAGCCATGGCACGGTGTTCAGAGCAGTATCTTACACGATGTCTCATTTGCCGTTGCTCGCAGTGCACCTAGCAAATATGGTACTGTAGCACGGGTTCTCTTTGACAATATTGAACGATTCTATGATTCTGAGGTACAGGATTTGACTAGAAGACAGATCACACAATCTGTTTTGGAACTAATTAGTGAGAAATTGACTTTAGAAGAGAAACGTTCAGTGGAGGCATTATTATACATTGCTCCCAATAGTGGTAATGCAGGAAACGGAGTTGGAGTTGATAACAAGTATTTTGCCAAATATTCTCGGACGTTGGGCATTCACGTGACACCAACTGTGGTGGTTAATGGTATAGTTGTGCCAAGTATTGAGAGTAGTACGGAATCGGAGAATATTGTTAGTATATTAAAGGATGTAACTAATTAAAGTAAATAGTTTTTAAAGTCTATAAAAGTACACGAAATTAGATAAGAAGGGTTTCAATCTTGTCCTTAACGGCATAGATTTGGTTCTTAATAGTGGAAGCATCGTTAGTGGTAATAGATGCAGCAATGACTGGTCTAGAGACACCACAAGCTCTACCGAGAGCACTCTTAGATGGAACGAAAACGTAAGGAACGTTCTTATCCTCACAAAGGAGTGGAAGATGAAGTAAAATCTCGATTGGCTCAGTGTCTGCTGCCATGATGATGAATTCGGAGATACCTCTGTTCAAAGTCTTGGTAGTCTCATTCGCACCCTTCTTGAGTTGTCTCAAGTTTTGAGCTTGTTGAACGAGATCGAGGATCTGTTGAGAGAGTGCAGAATCTGCGAGAGGGAATGCCTTTGGGTTTGGTGCGGACATGTTGTTATATGTGTTGTTTGTTAATGAAGGTCTAGTAAGGTTCCTTGCTGTGGCTCGCCTTGATAAGGGGGAAGTTCTGAAACAAAACTATACGTAGAAGAACAGAAGAGAATGGTACTTAGTGTTGGTGTTTGTAGGGCATGTAATTCTTAGTGCCGGTGAGTGAAGTGAAAATTTTACTGCAGCGAAAAAATTAAAAAATGAAAAAATCGGGTAAAATGCGAAAATCAGAAAAATGCGAAAATGCGAAAATAAACCCCGGCGATAGCTCTCGGCGATAAGACGGGATTAAAATTGCAAAAAAATGCGAAAATGGCGCAAAAAGCCAGAAATTCGCCGAAATGCGAAAATGGCAGTGGCTGCCTCACTCCCTCACTCCCTCACACTCTTCATCATCTGCAAGCTGCTGCTCTTGGCTGGCGGTTGGTGGCTGCTTCTACATAGGGGACGACACAGTATACAGCAGCATAGCAGCAACGCACACCACACAACAGTACAACACAGCACTACACAGCATGTCCGACCTTTGGTACGTCCCACTCGAGCGAGCACACCGCAGGTGCAGGTGCACGGCAATCGCAATCGCCTCGGCGTTGGCATTGGCATTGGCAAGGGCCAACAATAGCATAGCATTCTCCATATTGAGATAACAAGTTACTAACATATCATATCAATCACATCATTCACATCCTCGTTTATCCTTTCTACAGTCCCGTCTACGCTCCATTTTTTGGTTCCATTGGCTGCGCAGCAGCTATCATCTTCACCTGTTTTGGTGCATCTTATGGTACCGCTAAGAGTGGTGTCGGTATTTGTGCCACTTGTGTCCTTAGACCAGATTTACTCATTAAGAATACCGTTCCAGTCATTATGGCTGGTATTATTGCCATCTATGGTCTCGTGGTTTCAGTGCTTATCTCTTCTTCCCTAAAGCAACAACAAGCTCTTTACACTGGTTTCATTCAATTAGGTGCAGGTTTATCCGTTGGTCTCGCTGGTTTAGCAGCAGGTTTCGCTATTGGTATTGTCGGTGATGCAGGTGTTAGAGGTACCGCACAACAACCAAGATTATTCGTTGGTATGATTCTTATCCTCATTTTCGCTGAAGTGCTTGGTTTATACGGTCTCATTGTTGCATTGCTCATGAACTCTAGAGCCACCCAAGACGTCATCTGTTAAAAATCGAAATCGAAATCGAAATCCAAAAATCCCTTGTCTAGTCTAGTTTAGTCTACATCAACATCTACATCTACATAGTAATGAGTACTACTACCTATATACACTCTGTAGCCGGTCGAACAACTCTCTGTCCCGGCTGCTCACGAAAACATCTCCATCCCCATCTCCATGGTCGTGATCTCTGTGATGTTTGTAGTTTTCGTACCGCACAAGGTCCTTGCGGCTCATCACACCGACAATGGAGCCGTCCTCCGCCAACACGTACACTTGTCGCACACCCACATCGACAAACACGTCAAACACGCTGTACATGGACGCATCGAGTGCAACGGTAGTGTACTCAAAGTCCATGAGTTCATCAACGCCATCGTTATATTCCACCGTAGTCTCAGTCTCGGCAACTGCCTCTCCAATACCACGTTCAATGGCTTCTCGGCTCACAAAGTGAACAACCTTGTCCATGTTCATGTTCATGGAAATGCCCACATCGCCATCGATACCTTCATCACCACTTTTGGCTCTCCGTACAACCTCTTCCACACACGAACGCTTCATCACGCCGACAATCCGAGACCGTTGCCAGAGAACTGGGTATTCCTCCTTTTTCAAGTTCAACACACGTAAGACATCCCGTATACGCATTCCCTCAGCGTCGAGCCCGACAACGAGTGGTACCATAACCTCATAAGCAATTACATCACTCCCATCCTCTTTGGTGAAATTGTGTTCCTCCTTCAAATCAATGTAAGGCATTCCATTAAACTTGATCATTTGGTCGGCAATACCTCCAAACCCATTACCGCATAATTCCATCACAATACGCACACCAACAACGACAACCATCGAAGGAATAATGTATTTGATGGCACCCGTAAGTTCATATAGAATCACCACAACCGTCACATTGAGCCCCGTAATTCCCGATAGTGCAGCACCAGCTCCTAAGAATGCATAAGTACCAGAACTTACACCATCTCCCTCCGTGTATTGTACGCTCTCTAATAACATCCCCAATAATTTACCGAAAGTGGCACCAATAGCCATGCTAGGAACGAAGATTCCACAGGGGACGCAGCATCCATAACTGATACAAACGAGCACAATCCGTATAACGGTCGCATACCCGAGTTCAAAGAGCATGTAAAGCCACTGACCAGTGCTTTGTAAAGTTCCATCTCCAATTCCAGAAGCATCTCCGGCATCAAAGAGTATCTCCATCACTCTAGTCATGTCACCACGCAAATACGTGTTCCACCATCCAACGACCGCAGATATCGTGCACAGCACAGCAACCTCCCTAACACCTCCACCATGTGGCATCCATCCTCTTCTGAATGCTACCCATTTAATATTCCACCGAGACACACAAACTCCATACACTCCACCAAATACTCCCAGTACGGCAAACCACAACACTTCACTCCACACCCAATCTCTCTCATATCGAACACTGAACATGACAATTTGTCCAGTTCCGAAAGGATTCCAAACTCTTAACACCGTAACTGCAACAAGTGCCATGTAAAACGTACGCCACATCACTTTAACACTTGCTGCACGACCCCAAATCTCTTCCACTCCAAACAACACTCCACCCAATGGACTCCCGAAGGCAACGGCGACACCTGTCCCAGCAGCAGCGGTAACCACTTCAGCCAATACCGTTGGAGAATCACCAAACCATGGTACAACGGCCCTAGCAACAACATCACCAACGCAAGATGCATAATGAACACTCGGTCCCTCTTTCCCCACTGCTAATCCACTAGCAATTGTAAATGGTAATGCTAAAGCTTTAACAACGAGAGTTCTAAACGTTAAGAATGAAGGCCTCTGAAACCCAGAGACTATACATTTAACTTCCGAAATTCCACTACCTGCAGCAGTAGGTGCAATCATTACGCAAGCTAATGATGCTAACGTACCAAATGTAACACTCATTAACAAATACACGATAAATTGCACTATTGCCCAATCAGATACGTGCATAGTCTTGATATCATTCAAATAATCGGTCATCACAGAAAGTAATGCAGCAATGGATCCAATACATACCCCAGATATAGTCAGCACTATAAATGATTGCAATGATGTCCAAAGTCTAGATTTAATGAGCTTTAGCGTAGATATGTCATTGAGTAATGACATCGCGGAAGATAGCGACAATAATGAACCACCCGTTGATGGCGGCCCCAGTGGTGACAATGGTTCAAGTGCCAGTGCTGGTGATGCCGATCCTGCGACATCACTACTGTGTGATAATGCTTCATAATACTTCTCAGCTTCAATATGTTTCTCATAGCGCCAATCAACGGTCTTGTAGTCATCGAACTTAGCAGCTAGTTTCCGCACTTGCGGGTTTGTATTGTACTCTTGTTGCCACTGTGGCATTCTATGTAGAGTAGATCAATGTAGAGTCAATGTCTGACATTTTTGCAAATAGAAGAATGGGATATGTGATCTGTACTGTGCGTATCTCATGTGTGAAATACATTATCAGCGAAGCGCTCTGCGGATTCAGAAATCGAGATACCCAATACGGAAATGATGAAGCACCGTTGTACGTTGTACATTGTACATTTCGTTCTCACTTAAGGTTGTTTTCGTTAGATTTATTTGCATTATATAGATAAAGAATAAATAAGCCGG
>JAMYHI010000345.1:0-21618 GCA_025531525.1 Pichia sp. P7020A | reverse complement strand
TGTCATCGGTCACGTTGTCACTGTTAATTTCATCATAGTCAATTTTAAAATCCTGGTCTTCCGTTGTAGGTCGTATTATATCGTGGTGAACATCCGTAATCTCTATTGACGCATCGTCTTCTCCAGAATCCAAGTTGTAAACTTCTGGAACCTCTTTCGACTTTCCTGTCTCCTCCACGCTCTCAAAACCTGGCATAATGAGATTTTTATGAGTAGGCGCTTGCGCATTATCATTCTCGGAGATAAAAGCACTTGTAGTACCAAAGGCAGTAACCTTACCTGTCCTAATCAAGTATTCTTCCTTGGTTTCATCAGGAAGCTGATCAGATGCACTGCCATATTCTGTGGGTGCTATTCGTCTTGCTGGATCCATCTTGATCTTCAAGTCTCTGATTCTAGACTTTATTTCATTCACATCTTTCAAAGATTTCATGATCTCATTTTCTTCGAGTTCTTCAATCTGAACACCAATTCTAGTCTTTTCTGATATCTTTAAGTTCGGCCTTTCAAGTTTCTTCCTCAAATTAGATAGTTGTCCCATATACTTGACGTACCTATCATTTGCCTTTGCTAATCTTTTGTTTTCAATCTCAAGCTCTTGATCAAATATCGCCTTATCTGCATCATTCGCAACTTTCTGTTCCAAGTCCATTTGATCCACAATCTTAATATTTAGTGCCGATATACCGGGTATGCCATCTTGTTCTGCTTCTGGTAAATCCTCTCTTTTTATATCATAACTGAGATTCTCTGACACGTCCGCTTCCTGATCTACTATTCTTCCGTTCTCTACCTCTTCAATTCCTTCTTCTTTCACCGCAAGCTTCTCTATTGCGTCCATTCTTTGCTATGAATTGTTAAATCTGTTCAACCCTATATTCGCTCAGCGTCCTCCAAGTGTGAGAAAAGTGTAATCCTGCCCAGCCTTCAGCTCTCAGATTCACAGTTTACCGTGTTCATTCATGATCATTTCCAAATTCCCAAAAAGCTGCACGTGACACCCGCAAAAATGTGGCTGGTGAAATTTCAGAAATTTCGTTTCAACGGTCGGAACAACCTCCAACCGTCAACTTTTTCCCGTCAATATACGAAACTTGTGGCGTTTTCTTCCTTCAGAGAGAAGAATATTCAGTCAAAGGCCCCAGCAAACGATAACCAGTGATGAGTGGTGCCATTGAATGTAGATTGGAGAAAAATAGAGCTCAGGAGCTGGAAAGCATAGTGAAACCAGCTCTTGATCTAATTGTCAAATACATCAAGGACATCGACAATGGTGATAGAGGAATCGGCCCAAGATTTGAAAACCCAAAAGACCTGTACAAATTACTCAACTTGGATGATTTAGATGGATTGTTTGCCAAATCTATACAGAGAGATGGTGTCGATGCCAATGCTGAAATTCTCGCTGTATTTGAACAAGTGCTGGATAACTCCGTAGCTACCTGGCATCCTGGTTTCATGGACAAGTTGTACGTCGGTACAAATCCTATCGGAATATTGTCGGATTTGCTTCTTTCCATTCTCAATACTAACTCGCATGTTTTCACTGTTTCACCTGCATTATCGGCCATTGAGAGGAAGGTTGCTATCAAATATTCCAAAATGTTTGGATTTAACGGTAAATATGCAGGAGGGCTAACTTTCAGTGGAGGTTCATGGTCTAACATTACCAGTATGCAAATTGCAAGAAGTTACAAATATCCTGACACGAAACTTGAAGGGAATGGCAAATACAGGTTTGCAATTTTTACCAGTGCTCATTGCCATTATAGTATTGAGAAGTCCGCAATATTGTTAGGAATGGGTGCCAAGTCCGTTTTCAAGGTCCCAGTCAACGAAAGAGGTGAGTTGTGCCCGATTCAGCTAGAGGAAAGAATTATGAAAGCCATATCAGATGGTTATACGCCGCTCTATATCAATGCTACTGCTGGTACCACTGTTTTTGGTTCTTTTGACCCACTACTCGAAATCTCGGTAGTAGCTAAGAAATACAACATGTGGTTGCATGTTGATGGTTCCTGGGGTGGTAATGTGATATTCAGTTCCGAACAGGGCTATAGGCTCAAAGGATCGCATTTAGTTGACTCAATAACTGCGAGCCCACATAAAATGCTGGGTGTTCCAACTACTTGTTCATTTCTTTTGGTGCCTGATGAAAGAGTGTTCATACAGGCAAATTCACTAGATGCTCCATATCTCTTCCACAATGCAAGGGATGATGAGGAGAATTTTGATTTAGCAAACGGAACAATGGGATGTGGTCGTAGGGCAGATGCCTTGAAACTGTATCTGTCTTGGTTGTATTATGGTCAACAAGGATTTCAAGAGAGAATTGATCACTCTTATAAAATTACAAACTACTTTGTTGAACAATTGCAAGAGAAAGCTGACTTCGTTTTGGTGAATAACTTTCCGACACCATGCCTACAAGTATGCTTCTACTATAATCCTTCCGGAAAAAAACTAACTGGTACAGAAATGACACATCTTACCAGAGGAGTGGCCAAGAAACTGCATACCGATGGCGATTTCCTCGTGGACTTTGCTCCAAACCCGAATGATGCCTTGACAGGAGAGAACAATGGCGAATTCTTTAGAGTTGTCTTTAACTCCCCAAACATCACAAGTACTTTAGTCGATAAACTTATCGAACGTATTGTGACTTTGGGTAGTATCAATTTATAGAGTAAAATTTAATTTACAAACAGCATTCACAAAGCAGTTCTTTGACCTTGTATATATATACACGTGATGCTGTGAGAACACTTCATTAGAACTATGTACAGAATGAGAGAGAGTGTGTATGACAAAGACACAAATCACTGCTTTTTATTAGAGTCCAAAGTCTTTAACTTCTTCATTTCTTCTCTTGGATCAAAATCACCTTTCGAAAGTCTTTCGTATTGCTCGTCATATTTCCCCGTACTCAAAGTACCATTACCTCTTATTCTTTTCCTCATATCGACTATACCACGCTTGCATTCCAAAAACGTTGAAAGTTGGGCCTTGCACAAATCAGGTAGTTCCTTGGCAAGTTCTGGGTTGGACACACATTCTTTCGGGGTGTTTCTTTCGATCATCACACATGGTGATCTCTGTAGGCATATCGCCACCTGTTTCAACTGGTCCTTACAACTTGCAACCATGGGTAGTCTCTGTATATGTGTGTAGTGGCAGGAGAGTGTGGTGAAACCTGTTGTGTTGGATTTGGCACGAAAAAGAGTAAAGATGCGGTAAGTATTGTGGTTTGATTGATTTATTGATGTGTGATGTGATTTCCGGCCTCGGGCTGAGAAGCGTCACCGGTGTCAACCTTCTTCCTTTTCTTCTTCCAGAGTACACCACCCCCCAATTATAAGAGCTAACGGGCATTACACACAAACAGGGTCTATTCACAGAAATATTGGTCAATGTCTCTTAACTTTTTGCCCGGAGAACCCAATCCAACCCCGGATTCATGTTGTTTCGTCAATTGGAACACCATCCAAATTCTTACCTACACGTCAGGCAACAACCTCGTCATATTAACTAAAAACTCCACGCATTTACAAACAATATACCTATCCCAAGACTCATTTGCAGTCGATGTTAACAAAGTGAACGGAAAGATTGCCATTGCCATTGGTAATGAAGTCCACATTTATACCCCTGAAGTGTCCAACTATTACAATTTCAACTTTCATGGCAGGAAGAACATAGACGAATTGAAGATACAATGGATGAAAGAGCACGTAATAGTTAATGAAAAGGATCCATCCGAGATTAGTTGCTTGAGCTGGTCAGACTATACCGAAATCCCGGACTCGGACTTGGAATCACAATTCATGGATCTACCCCCGGAATTCAACTCCAAGACCACATGTGAGCTAATAACTGGTTCTGCAAAATCCCTGACGATGCAAAAATTAACTTACATCACCGAAGATGGCGAGAAGAAGATCCAATGCCAACTACTATGGTATAAGGAACAACCTAACCCAATCTACAAAGTGAAATTTTCACCCAATGCAACGTGCATTGCCAGTATAGGTTATTATGACAAGAACGTCAAATTGTGGCATCGTGTTGGCTTCACGTCTGAGTTTTCAGACTTTGAGCCATACTACATCTCACATGATACATACGTCACTGATATAATTTGGAAGAGTCAGATGTCAGAATACGACCCGAATAATCAAAACTCCTCCAAAGTAGGTTCTGCGCAATTAACACCATCACATAGCTTCGTTCTCAAACCTGCCAATAGTATAATCAAGAATGATACCACTTTTCTCAACGAAGCTAACAGTGTATATTCAATTTCAAAAAAAGAACGACAGCATAACGTGCTCTATTCCGTCACCGAAGACTCAATATTGAGAGTTCACTCAACATTCCGACTCGATAAAGGATTTATGATATACGACTCGGGATCTTTGGATCTCTTTGATGGGAATGTGGAAGAACGGAAGAGAGGTATAATCACGAGTGTGGCATTTATTGACAACCCATACCTTGAGTTGGGCTTAGAAAAACTTATTAGTGATATGGAACTAGAACATGGTAATCTGGATGTTACCACTTCTACAAGAAAGCAGGGTAAAATTTTGGAGTTCATTAATTCCAAATCGGAATTAGGCATGGTTGTATCCAGTGATGGAGCTTTGAGGTTATACGCCTTATCCAATCTTTGCTCTGCATATCCAGCTAAGATGGTTGTATCCAAGCTCAACAAGATTCAGTTAAAGGGTGAGACTTGCTTAGCAAGCCTAAAGCTCTCACCATATTGCTTGCCATCCATTCCCAAAAGCTTTTACTTGAAATCCATTCAGATAAATCACTATTCTAAGGATATGGCATTGAGTTTGGCAGTACATGATGCATTCCACAATACCATTAGAGAGGTTGGTTTCACTTTTGAAGAGCTATTTGCATTGGAGAAATCAAGATCTACCCCTAATGGGAAATCTTATAGAACAGCTCAAGTGAATGTAGGTACACTTAAACAAAAGTTCACTGGACACCAAAAATCTGTCCGAAAGCTGATTAGAGCCAGCGATGGTTCTTCCATCTTATCGGTGACTCGTTTCAACGAGAACTATCTATGGATTCCAATATACTTATCAAAGAAGAGAACAACATTGACCAAAAAGTCCATCATTGTCACCCCTTCACCTATCATCGATGCTGTCATTTGGAATAACGGTGATTTTGTTTTTGCCGTAGCCGAAAACAAGCTCTTAGCATATCAATGCTTCCGCTCAGAGAAAAGAAATTTGCCCGCTAGAGAAATCGGAAACATTGAGTTCGAGACATCATCTAGTCCAGAGTCATTCTTCTTATTACCCGAGTCGAGTAGAGAAAAATGTCACATTGTTGCTGTTTTCAAGGACGGGTCTTGCAAATCTGTTGAGTTTGAAATCCAATCCGTCGACGGTCATATCAAGTACACTCTCACTCCTTGTCATATCGAAGAATTACCGAGACGTGAAAACAACGATTTGCATATAATAAATGCCATCGATCCTGTTGGATGGACAAAGTCTATAGATAGAATTGGCCGTGATGTACTTGCAACCGTATCATCCACTGGTCTAGTGTCTATTTATTATGCAACATTCGACGATATGGAGGACCATCTCATAAAATGGCATCTAAAGGATAGCTTTAGAACAGGTATTAAAAACTGTTCCTTCATTTCCTGTTCATCTATTAATAAAATGGCAATTGTGGATGAAAAACGCAACACTTTGAGTATATGGGATATGAAAGTGGGTGTTATGGATTATTCAGAGACATTTGAAGATGAAATTGTTAAAGATGTGGATTGGACATCTACGATATACGAACAAGGTATTCTTTCCGTTGGTTTTGCCTCTCATGCATTATTATTCACGCAATTACGTTACGATTATACCAATAGATCCTCGTCTTTTGCGAAAATCAAAAAGGTGGACATATCAATGGATACTGAACACCAGATTGGTGACTCGATTTGGATGGAAGACGGTTTACTTGTGATTGGTGCCGGTAACCAACTATATTTGAGTGATAAACGGTTGGACATAAATAATGATTTAGTCACCAATCAAGCTATTGGTACTCTTGAGATTGTCAGTAACGACTTGATGCATTTGAGTTCAGCTTTGAACGGTCCACTCCCATTGTACCATCCTCAATTCATTATCCAACTTTTATTGAGCGGTAGGAGTTATTTGATTGCAAGTATACTTGCCAAATTGACGAAAGTATTGAGAGAGATTGATCTCGGACAGAGGGATGAGAATGACTTTGATTTGAAATTGACTACAGGTGAAATAATGTCTGATGAGATCAGTGATAGTAAACAGAGAAGGTACTCATCTCTTCTAGATGAAAGGCAAAATGCAGGAGATGTCGATGACGAATTTGATGAACAATGTGCAGATATATTGGTGGAGAAATTACAGAAAATAAGACTCCCATTCCTTACTGGACATCAACAGATAACACTCTCTCATACTGTAAGCATAATGAAGGATGTATTGTTGAAGTACAGAAAGGTTTTGGATTTCAATGGTCTGAAATTCTATTTGACCATGAAGTTGTTCAAAGTCAATTCAAGTAAAGATTCCAAGAATGAGTCTATTTCCACGATCAGGATGAGAGATATAAGTTTTGCTTTACACTCGGACAACAGGGACATGCTATACAATATTGTCAACGAGCAGTCGGGCATGAAGATGGATTGGAAGCATGCTAAAAGATACTTGTTATCATTCTGGCTAGGAAGACATAAATTGATGCAGGTGATGGAACGAGTTGCAGCAAATGAGTTTTTGAAATTCCAAGATGAGAACGATGGTAGGAAGGATCCATCTTCCTGTTCCATAATTTATTTAGCATTGAAGAAGAAGAAGGTTTTACTTGGATTATGGAAGAATTCCATTGGCCACCCAGAGAGAACTAAGATGGTTAGATTTTTGAGTAATGATTTCACTGAAGAGAGATGGAAATCGGCTGCACTGAAAAATGCCTTTGTTTTACTTGGTAAACACAGATATTTAGATGCAGCAACTTTCTTTTTACTGGCAGATTCACCTAAGGATGCTGTTAATGTGATTATGAAACAACTCGATGATATCCCTCTTGCCATTGCCGTTGCGAGATGTTATGAAGATCGTGACGATGGCCCAAGTATGAAGACCATTTTTGAAAGGAAGATGCTCTTGGAAGCGATTACATCGAATGATAGGTGGAAAATCAGTTGGATATTCTGGATTTTAGGCGATAAACCACACGCTGCTCAATCTCTCATCAAACCATTAAAGAAAATTAAGGACGATATAGCAACTGTTCTACCAGATTTCAAATGGCCCAATATCGAGAGTGTTGTCAGAACTAGCAATACGGAAGATCCTGTATTACTAGTGATGTATGACTCATTGAGGAATCGTAACGTGGAATATAACAGGGGTATATCCAGCTTGCATTCACGAGATGAATTTTCCTTTATTGTCAAGGCAAGTACCATGTATATGAAGATGGGTTGTGATTGGCTTGCACTTTATTTGGTCCGGAAATGGAAATTCTCCAAACATAAATCTAGATCAAAGACGATATCATATGATGTACCGAACGCACTATCGGAAACTGCAGAGAGTCAACAACGTAAGAAACCTGGTGATATTTTGGCTAAATTCATGACACCAGCGTCATCCCCATCGTCATCATCTTCCACGTCTACATCAACGGTTAATTTACAAGCGAATAATTTACTAGATTCTTACAATATGGGATCTGTATCCAACATGGATGAATCTTTCGCTGGGAAGAGACCTAATCTGTTAGATTCGTTTGGTAGTGCAAGAGGTACACGCAATATGCTTGACGATTTTGCCGATACGTCAGTGTCATCATCGTCATCAGCACCAAAACAACAGAAACCTTCCAATTTATTGGACTCATTCTCAGCACCAGTGTGTACATCACCGGCGTCAGTACCAACGCCTGTACCAACGCCTCAGCCAAAGAAACCTGTGAGTGGCAACGGTTCAGCACCCAACATGCTCGACGCGTGGAGTTGAGTTGAGTTGAGTTGAGTTAAGTTAAGTTAGGTTGAATGAATAAACTAAAGTCATTAAGTTCGTAGTCGTAAAAAAAGTATTATACAGAATATTTTCAAGATATAAGATGGAATAAAATCAGTATGTAGTAGCGGAATCAAAGAATGAGTCAAAGAAGGATAAAAGGTGTGGAGAATGATCTAGCATCTCTTGACCATTATTGATAATGGCCTTTGTCTTTTCAACAATTGGTATTTTCCCAGGCATTGAATTCAGAATCGCCGATAAAGAATTTATCGTAGCTAACAAAGATGCAGTTCTAGCATCATCGAATTTTAGAGTCTTATTAAACCTGTAAATGAAGGCAATGCATTGAAAGACGGATTTGATACTGTTGATGAAAACAATGAAAACGGGAGCCTTCTTCAGATGGTTGTTGATTCGTGCCTTTTTGATAAATCTCAAAATCAATTTCTCACTGATTGTAGACACTTCCATTAAGATATCTCTAAAGAGTTCAATCTCATTCTTACATATCTTACCACCTGTAGGATCTTCCCTATATTGCACGTCAAATAGAGAACTGAATTTGATAAGGACGCTCTGATAGAGTAAGATGGAAGTATTTGTGATGACGATATTCATGAGAGGTTCCGTGGTGAGGTCAAAGAAGAGTAAGTTATTATGCATACTTTCGAAATTTTTCACTAATTCATCAACTTTGTGTCTGATGGAATCTATGGTGGCTGGATTCTTCAAAGTCTCTAATTCCACCATATTTAGGAACATTTTACACCATTTGATGATATTCTCAGAGATTGTCAAAAGTAAGATTTTCGAAGATGAGGAGTTGATGTCCAATAACACTTGATTATTATCCAATTTCTGCATTGCCTCGTGGAGGTAATAGCTGCTTTGTTCGCCATCCGCGAGAGAGTCCGAATTAGGATCATGACCCGAGCCATGATCATGAGTATGACAGGGACCGGAACCAGAACCAGAACCAGAACCAGAACTAGTACCAGAACCAGCTGCAGCGGATGTAGTTTCAGCTCCATCTGTATCTGCGTTGTGTTCCTCGTTACCATTATCTGAATTAAGAGGTAAGAATGTCGTTGGTGATGGTAATTTTGTGAATATCACTGATAAGCTATCCACAGACAACGCACAAGGTAATCCCGTCACTAGGGATGACCATTTATCAATGGCGTAAACTTCCCAAAGTACCCGTCTACGTTCTTCCACTAGGGGGATATCCGGGTCTAAATCATCATCTCTTAATAACATGTTTGTGGGTTCGAATGGTGTAGATGATAGTGAGAAACTTCTAAAGAAAATTGCTGGTGTCCCCAATGTAGTTGGAGATAAATCAATTTGATCATAACCGTACATTTGAGTGAGTCTTATGGATGAAGATATCGTTAATGCGGCTCGCATCTCTCTACCTGAGAGGAATTCAAATTGAGCCTTAAGACAGAGTGCGTGAAGGTATGTGAGGATATCTGAATGGAAAGAATCTCTATTAGATTCCCAATAATCATTCATTTGTTTAAGAGAAGTTTCATACAACTTGTCCACTATATGTGAATATTCATCCAAGTAAAATGCCGCCACTGTCCAAATCATGTAAGAATAATGAAGGATGGAACGAGGTTCTTTGATGAATCTATTGTAATAACGCGGGACTGAGTATTTGAAGATTCTTGTGTTGGAATTGAAGTAGAAAGCGTGAAATTTATCAATGTCTGCCATGGTGAGGGACAATTTCGGCAAGCCTATAACTTCCTCAAAGGATTTGTTGGTGATGCTTGTGAGGCTCGTATCGTATGAATCTGGTGCGGAAGAGGATGGAGATGACTGTTTTTTATGTGGATTATCGTGAGCGTGTGCGTGTGCGTGTACACTTCCATTGTTGTTGCTTCCACTGTCAGTTAAAGACGGGTATGTGGTGCTCTGGATGGGAGATGCGGTATTGAAGAGTGCATGCTGTTGTTGCGATGGTGTCAATGTGTGGTGCAAAGGAGACGGTATCGACGCCGGTATCGATGGAGAGATGTGCTGGTACAAGAAAGACGGCGAGGGAGTGAACCCATTAGGTGGAATCAAGGGTACCGGCGATGCACCGGAATACATGCGATGACCATAGTGGTTACCATTGCTATTGTAGTTGTAATTGAAATGGCTGAGATGGATGCTAGGACTGTTGCTGCCGTTTTGGCTGTGGCTATGGCTGTGGCTATGGCTGAGGCTATTGTTGTTGGACATTGGCGGAGCTGCGTGATTCAAGAAGTTATGGATCGGTATACGGGGGGTGGGCGTGTCGCTTGGGAAGGAAGATACCGGGTGTTGGTGTTGGTATTGAAGTTGATGTTGATGTTCGATTTTCTGTCTCTTTGTGGTGGCTGGTGGTGTTGGCGGAGAGGGCGATGCATTGTCGCTGATTTCGTTACTGTCGTTACTAGAATCTCTCTTCAATTCCACCACTTTAGCAGCGTTAGATTTAGATGATTTCCTAGCCTTAGTTGCAACACTTTGTTTCTTCTCCTTGTTCTTGTTATTGGTATCGATCTCTGTATCGTTATCATTCTTATTCTCTTTAGTAGTATCTTTCTCTTTACCCTTTCTTGATCTCTCTGAATTTGGTTTCGGACCTGTCTTCCGATGTTCCTTATATAGACATTCGACGTCTTTGAGTTTGCAACGGGAGCATATGGGCCATAATTTATCGCATTTGAGTTTCTTGTCTCTGCAATGGAGACATGCGACCTTCTTGTTTGAAGTGCTGTGAAGAGTAGATGTGGTGCTGGTGTTGCCGGGGTTGGGATTGGTATTGGTATTGGGAGAGGACGGGTGCTGCAAAAGAGGCTGCGCTGTGGGGGTAGTTGCGGTTGCGGCGGCAGTTGCGGCAGTCATTGTTTTGATGGCTGTGATGGTGTCGTCGATGGTGCTGTGACAGAACAGATGGCGTAGTGTATGTGTTATGCTGGTATGTGTGATGTGTGTGTGGAGAAGAAGGGCAGTGCAAACGAGTGGAGTTGAGAAATGAAAAAGACTAATTGTAAGTGAGTAAGTAGGTGATTACAGAACTACAGGATACAGGATATACGATATGATAAGATATGATATGTACAGGAGGGAGGGAGATAGTATAGAGGAGGGGTGGAGTGAGGTGAGGTTAGGTTGTTTAACGGCCAATGTTGAGGAGAAGGGATTGACCGCCGCTACCACTACCGTTACCGTCTCCGGCACCACCCTTAGGCAAGTAAGCCACATTTGGAGAGTGAGCTAGAGTGGCAGCAATGTCCTTTGAAGCTTCAATTCTTCTAATGAGCAAGAGACCATCACCTGCCTTAGCAAGTGCTTTAGAGATGTGATCTGCTGCTTCTGCTTCACCTTCTGCACGAATGACAGCTGCCTTTCTCTCTTGATCTGCTCTATCAACTAGGAATTTTGCTCTCTCTGCTTCTTGTTGAGCCACTTGTTTACGTTCAACGGCTTTAGTGAATTCGACACCAAATGCCATATGAGTGATGGATACATCCTCTAAACGGATATTAAATTGACTTGCTCTAGCTTCTAATTCTTGACGAATTTTATTAGATACTGTCTCACGCATATTAATCAATTCTGCTGCATCGAATTGTGCCACGATAGATTTGAGGACTTCATTACCAATAGATGGTAGCACTCTCTCATCATAATCCAAACCTAAATTTTGATAAATGAGAGGTAATTTCAGAACATCAGGTCTATGTAAGACTCTCAAAGTGATTGAGACTGTTTGTAAATCTTTAGAACCTGTAGTAGTGGTAATTGCTCTAGGTCTCGTTCTAACATCATAAATGATAGGTCTCTGTAACCATGGTATGACGAAATTCATACCTTCACCAACCACCTGTGGTTTCACACCAGAGAAACGGTCAAAGATGACAGCTCTCTCACCGCCCTTGACGTCGTAGAGGGAAACGTCGGCGAGAAGCACGAGCGCAGAGACCGGAATCGCAAGACGGGAGATGATATTGGCCACACGAGACATTGTTGTTGTTGTTGTTGTTGTTGTTGTGTTGGTGTGTTGTTTACTGGATTGTAATGTTGCCCTGTAGCCCTATTGCCCTGTTACCCTATTGCCCTGTTAATATTGCCCCGTCCCATTCCTCGTATTGCCCTATTCACTTATTTTCTCTTTTTCTCTTTATTTACTACTTACTTTACTCACTACTTACTACTGCGCCACACTACTCCTGCGCCTCCTCTCCTTCCAGTACACCACTCTCTTCAAGCAGTTTACCAACATCGGCAGGCGTCCAAATACGCAGTTGCACGCGGCCATTGCTCTCAAGTGCAACTGTAGCCACTTCGAGTCTCTCTGCAGTCAATGCAGTGCTATCACTAGTCTTGCCCAATACCCGCAATGCCATCTTCTGTGCCTCCTCTAGTGTCGGAAGAGCATTAGACGCGTCGGTAGCGTCGGTAACGTCTGAACTACTACTTGACATTGCTTCTTGTAATTGTTGTTTAAGAACCGTCTGTGCACTGGAACTATTACCACCAATACTAGTTGCTCTCCAACCGGAATAGTTACCACTTGGATTGGATGTATACAATTGGAATTCATGTCTATCATCATAACCGGCAATTAAAAATGATACACCAAATGGTCTTAAACCACCAAATTGAGTATAACCTTGTTTGAAATTACAAACTTTCTTAACTAGATGTTCAACTGGTGGTTCCCTATTGTATATCTTCAAATATTCTTGTGATGATTCTCTCATATATTCAATTAAAATGGCAGCATCTGCAGTCATACCAGCTACTGCACATAATGTAGATCCATTGAGTATATACATCTTCTCTGCAGAACAATCTTGTTCAAGTAATTTACTTGTAACTTTACGTTCAGCAACTAATGCAATTCCATCCTTTGCTAAGATACCAATGGCGGTACCTGCGTGATTGATCGCCTCTAATGCATATTCAACTTGATACAACCGGCCCTCGGGAGAGAAGATCGTGGTTCTGCTGTCGTATCTTCTACTCATCTTGTCTGTTGTGTTGTGCTGTGCCCTCCTTCTGTCCTCTGTTCACCAAAGGAAGAGCCACCTTCACTTCACTTCACTTCACTTCACTTTGCCTTCCTTCTTCCTTCGCCTTTCGCCTTTCTCGCTTCACCAAATTTCACTTAACCGCCACTAACCACTACTACTACTACTACTACTACTACTACTACTACTATTACTGGTATAACACAATCAATACCACCAACACCATCCACCACCCCCAGCATGGACGCATACGCAAGAGCTACACAACAGTATGTCGCCCACGACTTTGCCGGTGCTCTCACCACTCTCGCCCCAACCCTTTCAGCACTTCAATCCGGAATTGACTCTATTGAATCTCTACACCTACGTTCACGCACGTTACAGCTTTACATGATGTTACTTGCCATACAAGCACGTCAAACTACTGCAAGGACACTGACTCCAGCTACGGAAGTACAAGCAGAAGTAGAAGTAGAATTGGGAGATGTTCATCGGGACGTATCTCATTACGTTCAAAATGGAGGACTGTATACACTCGTTAAAGAACTCATACCCACTAACACCGATGACTATCCACAATGTATGCATCGTTGTTTCATTGCAGAGATTGCAGCTGGTATCTCTATAGACACGCTAGAGTCGCAAATGATGACAGTATTACAAGAGATGGAGACCGAGACGGGGCAGAATGTCGAACTACTTGAGACGTACCTAACGCAGGTCGTGTACGTCAAATATGGGCTACGTAGCTCTCTGGAATGCATAGATCGTCTTACACATCGAGATCAGGATCGTGTTTCACTGAGAGCACTGTTGCAGAGTCATGATGACCATGTCCGTGGAGAGCTCGTGGATAGTGAAGAGGAGGAGGAGGAGGAGGAAGACGAATACGAATACGGAGATATCTCCAGCGAAGATGAGACTGTCGTCGAACGCACATCCTTCAACGGTACCACTGCCATCGATAAAGCAAAGACCGTGTCTATCGTCACCCCTCTGGCAACGCAGGCCGTTGCCCGCCGTCCAGCTAGACGTGCTCCGACACCAGCTTCCACGCCTACTCTCTCGCTGGTGAAGCTGCTGCGCTGGACGCGGTCTCTGTGGTCGTCAACCACCGCCAACTACACTCTCTTTGCCCTCGTCATTGCCATCGCCACGCTCGTCCTCCGTCGTCGTCGCCAGGGCCTCACCCGTGCTCTGCGTGCCGCCAAGACCGCCCTCTCTCTGGCGCTCTCCGTGTCCCGTGTGTAACTGACTCTAACTGTAAACTGTAACTGTAACTGTCACAAAGAGCGAACGAAACTCATCCAACTTCAACTTCAACTTCAACGACCATCACAACGCCCACCAACCACTACGACCACAGCGGCGACACAACACGCTACAGTGCACCACCACACTACACTACACCACTCCAGCAATGTCTCTTGCACAGCCGGAAGCCCAAGCCCAAGCTCAAGCTCAGACTCAAATGCCAGCAGATGCCGCACCAACAGCAGCAGCAGCAGCAGGAGCAGCAGCAGACACAACCACCAATGCCAACTCCACCGTTGAAGAACTATACCCAATTGCACTCCTCATGGATGAACTCCGTCATGACGACGTTGCCAGCAGAGTACAAGCAATGAAACGTCTCGACACAATCGCCATTGCCCTAGGCCCAGAGAGAACACGTAATGAATTGATCCCCTTCCTCGAAGACGTCATCCCTGAAGATGAAGACGAAGTAATTGCAGTTGCTGCTGAAGAATTAGGTAATTTCGTCTCCTTTGTAGGTGGCTCTAATTATGCAACAATTCTCATCCCAGTCTTAGAGAAAGTATCAGCATGTGAGGAACCTATCGTTAGAGAGAAGGCAATTGCATCTTTGAATAAAATTAGTCAAGATCTCACTCCTGAACAACTCAAACAATCATTTATCCCATTGATTAATAGATTGGCTAAAGAGAGATGGTTCTCCTTACATATTGCAGCAACGGGTCTATTCAAAGCAGTTATCACAAAAGTCCCAGCAGATGATAGACATGCATTAATGAAATTATATTTGGATCTCATACACGATGATTCTCCCATGGTACGTAAGGCCGCTGCAAAGGAATTATCACATTTAATTGATGCACTCACTGAACAATTCAAAACTCCAGAAGAACTCAACTGGCCAATCATTGTTCAAATGTATGAATCCTTAGTCAATGATAATCAAGATTCCGTCAAATTCCTCAGTGTCGATGTACTCATCTCCATTTTAAAGTTTGTCAATGATCAAGGTGCACATGAACAACTCGATGATCTCTTCACCTCTCTAATCACTCTCATTAACGATCCAAGTTGGAGAGTTAGGTACATGGTGGCAGATAGATTCGATTCATTAGCTGCAAATTTCTCATCAGAGCAATACACTCTTAAATTGGTCCCACACCTAATCTCTCTCATGAAGGATAATGAGGCAGAAGTTCGTAAGGCTATTTCTAAACAATTACCAAATTTCGCAGCAATTGTCAACAAATTCGATAATACCATCGTTCTCAAAGAACTAGTCCCCGTCGTCAATCAATTGGCAGTCGATGAATCAGAGAATGTCAGAGCTGCTCTTGCTAGTAAAATTACAAATTTGGCACCAATCTTAGGTAAAGATCTCACCATTGAATACCTTTTATCAATCTTTGTTGAGATGCTTAAAGATGAATTCTCAGATGTTAGATTGAATATCATCTCCAATTTACAAGTGGTTAATGACGTCATTGGTATTCAATTATTGAGTGAATCTCTAATGCCTGCAATTACCGCTCTTGCTAATGATAAATTATGGAGAGTTCGTTTAGCAATCATCCAACAGATCCCGCTACTTGCAGAACAATTGGGTATCTCCTTCTTTGACAAGACATTAGGTCAACTCTGTATGGATTGGTTATGGGATCCAGTCTATTCCATCAGAGAGGCAGCAGTCATCAATTTACAGAAATTATCGGCATTCTTTGGTGAAGAATGGTGTAAGGAGGAAGTGGTAGACAAAATTTTGGAAAAGAGAGAATCAAAAGATTTCGATAACTTCATTTGCAGACTTACATGTTTATTCACATTTGACCATCTAACTTATGATGGTGTAGTATCTCCACAATTAGTGAAGGATTACATTTACCCATTCATCTCAGAACTGGCTGCAGATAAAGTTCCAAATATCAGATTCAATGTCGCTAAGGCACTCTACAATATCGCTGCGGCACTATCAAAAGATGCAAACCATCAATATCAAGATATCATCATTGATGAGATAAAGCCTGCTTTAGAACGCCTTGCCGATGATGAGGATAATGACGTCCGTTATTTCGCTACAGAGAACCTCGCAAAAGTGGAACTTCTATAGTGAGTCAGCTAACTAGCTAGCTAGCCTAGGCTAACTTTACTTACTTACTTATGTAACTCGTATTTATACTTATACTCAAACTTTCAGTTATACTCATACTCCTCTTACCGCCTGGGGACGAGGTGTACAGAGTGATTGTTAATTATCTATTTTAGTCATTTCTAGTTGCTTTAACTAGCAGTGGAATCATACCTGCCGTAGGCACGGTGTATTGTCTATGACCGGTAGCAATGAGCAATGCCTTGATCTCTCCAGCATGAGAGGCATTGTAAACGATTTGATCATCCTTATACTCTTCAGTGGAGAAGAGGAATTGTAAGAACTTGTTAGCCCTAATTGCTTGATCGCTAATCGGTTCACGCCAGTCATCTCTATATAGGACATCCTCCTCAGAGAAACCATCTTCGAATTGGAACCCCCAACCGGATAAACGTTTCTGGAATATCGATTTGGTGGACCTTTTATCGCAGAGATGACTACCAATGGTTTCACGCAGATTCTCCGTGACGAGTGGTGACAGTGGTTTACCTGCAAGCACGTTAGCGTCTGTTGCGTCTTTGGAGATGGTGATACCATTCATTGTAATCGAAAGTGTTTGCGCAGACCTCGTGAAGGGGGAACAGAAGAGTTTCGAAGGTAACGGACAACCGAATTCCGAGATTTCTCTCTTGAATGCATCGTTCATGAACTGTGCCTGTTGTTCACCGAGACTCGTCAAGAAAGGGTCAGGACCAAACACTATAGTTTCACCATTTGGTAATGTGGCAGAACCGAGGTGGGAGTAGTGGTCATTCCATGCATCTAGACCGAAAATCTCAACGGCCTTATTATGGTGACCCTGACCATGTCTTGCACAAAAGACGAGCTTGTATTGGGTATTATCATCAGCGGATTCGTTCAAAGAGCGCAGCTCCTCAATGAGGTCATTCCAAGACTCCTTGGCAAGTCCAAAATGGTCCTTTAGTGCGTCATAGGATCCATCGTCAGTGTCTATGGCAGATTGCTTGAAGAAACCAGGTACGACGGAGAAGGACCACTGCAGGGGCAGAGCGTCTCTTTTGCTGGAGTACTCCTCAAGCTGCTGTTGTGGCACGAGGGAGTCGAGCTTGTCGCATGCGTTGGGGGCAATGAGTGTCATTGTTGTTGGTGCTGTGTGCTGTTGTCTGCTTGAAGAAGAGAAGAGAAAAGAGAAGTGACGTGTCCAACAACTAGCAACTAGCAACACACAGATCAGATCAACTTCAACTTCAACAACGCGCAGGCCAAAACAAACAACAACACTCAACGCTTCTTCTTCTCCTTTGACCACACACCACAGCACAGCGGCAACTACCACTACCACTACTACCACTGTCATGTCCTTCCTCCAGAACCACTTCAGCGGCTCGGCGATCCCAACGATCCGCTCGACGCGCACGTTTAGACGCAACCAGGGCTCGACGCCGGCGTCTCCACAACACCAGCACCAACATCAGCCACAGCAGAACGTCTATCCTTACCAGTACCAGCAGATGGGTGGTGGCGGTGCTGGCGCCACCAATAGTGGTGTTGACGCCGGTGGTACTGCCCAGTCGGTGACGAACCACAGGGAGATCAGAAGCTATGTTGAACAAACGCTCGGATCCGGGTCAGCACTTGCACAGGCGGTGAAACTGCCACCGGGAGAGGACGCCAACGAATGGCTCGCCGTACATATTGTCGACTTCTACAACCAGATCAATATGCTATACGGCACCGTTACTGAGTTCTGTTCGCCACAGAGCTGTCCACGTATGACCGCCACTCTAGAATACGAATATCTATGGCAAGACCCACTGCACAGACACGGCAAACAACCGCAATCCATGTCTGCCCCGGGCTACGTCGAGGCACTCATGGAGTGGGTTCAGGGCTTCTTGGATGACGAGACGGTGTTCCCGGTGAAGATGGGTGTGCCCTTCCCGAAACAGTTCCCGTTATTGGCGAAGACTATCCTCAAACGTCTCTTCCGTGTGTATGCGCACCTCTATTGCCACCACTTTGACGAGCTCTGCGAGTTGGGACTGCAGACCCACCTCAACACATCGCTCAAGCACTTTGTGCTCTTCTGTGCAGAGTTCAGGCTGCTCGACCGCAAGGACTACGGCCCGCTTGACGAGCTCGTTGACCGCATGGTGGAAGACGTCAAATGACGGCTTATCAACTGATAATGGATAAAGGCCGTGTCTTCTTCTTCTTCTGTTTCTCTCTTCTTCTTCTCTTCTCTCTTCTTCTTAGCGTATACCACCCCACCCCACTCCATTCACTAGCCAATGCATACCCACCGCACACACAGACCCGTATACGACCGATCCGTCTCGCCCATGGCGTCCGCATCGGCGTCATCGCTGTCACTGCCGCTGTCAAACACCCCCGCATCAATGGCTGCAACTACAGCGACAGGTACACCACTTGCAACGGCCATCGCTACTCCGAAAGCGTCTTCACCACCGACAACGCCAATGACATTACCAATACCAATACCCATACAGGTACAGACACCATTGGAATCGTCGCCGGCATTTGTCGACCCTTTCCAACTCAATGACACATCCACGGCTACGCCTACCCCCGCTTCTAAAAGACCCTCCTCAGAATGCGCTCTATGCACAGATGACGAAGATAGCTACATAGATAACGATAGGTACTCCCTAGCATCATCATATCACGCTTCTTCATCCCTGAAGAGGGATCAACTCGATGCCAATGAGTTCCATGCGAGACCATTGACAGACACTCCCGTCTTCTCGGCATTAGACCTTGACGATGACGATGATATCGATATCGATATCAAGGACGATACTAATAGAATTGGCAATGGCTACAGCAATGGCATAAACTTGCTGGATCTCAACCTCAACATACCCAAGAACAATGACCACAATACCCCCACCCCCACCACCGCTTCCGATGTTGTAGCCAGCCCACCCAAAGACAAGGACAAAGAAAAGATCAAGATTAAGATCAAGGAACCCCACTTCTCTCATTTGATCTCTAACCCAATGGAACGTATAGAGTCCCAAGAAACGGCAGTCATTACCCGACAGACAGATTCATCTACGCATCTCTCCTCCTTCGGACTCGGACTCGTTCAAGTTTCCGACTTCCCCATATCTGATAAGCTAGTCGTTGTGATGATAGGTCTCCCGGCACGTGGTAAATCATATCTCAGTAATAAGATGGTTAGATACCTCAATTGGCTTCAGCTCAATTCTAAGATCTTCAATGTTGGAGCTACACGACGCATGAAATGTAAGAATTGTGGTCAGAATGTGGGACCTTATCAAGAACCATTACCGGATCAAGATGCATCTTTCTTCTCTGCGGATAACAAGGAATCCGTGCAATTACGTGAACAATGGGCTAGAGAGACTCTAGACTCCTTACTTGATTCTCTCATTGATGGTGATGGTTGTGTTGGAGTCTTTGATGCAACAAATACCACAGTCGCTAGAAGGAAGATGGTTTTCGATCGTGTCAAGCAACGCAGTGGTGGGAAGATCAAAGTTTTATTCCTTGAAAGTATATGTAATGACCATCAACTCATTGAGAAAAACATCCTTCTCAAACTCAAGGGACCCGATTATAAAGACATGCCACCGGCATTGGCAAAGGAAGATTTCGAGAAAAGACTAGCCAATTATGAGAAAGTCTATGAGACTATATCCCCCGAAGAGGAAGCCAATCCGGATTTCCAATACATCAAAATGATAGACGTGGGTCGTAAAGTGATATCATGCAATATTGATGGGTTCATTGCATCTCAAATAGTTTATTATTTCCTCAATTTTAACTTGAACGATAGGCTCATATTTGTTACGAGACATGGAGAATCCACGGATAATACAAAGGGACGCATTGGTGGCGATGCACCATTAACTGAACGAGGCCGTAAATACGCTATCGCATTAGAGAGATTTGTCTCTGAAAAGAAACACGAATTCGACCTCAAACATGGTAAGGATGAACAACAACGTAAAGTTGCCGTCATTACCAGTGCACTGAAGAGAGCTATTGAAACGGCAGCACCATTTAACGATGCCGGCTCGGATATATACGAATGCAAACAACTCCGTCTATTGAACGAACTTGGAAGTGGCAACTTTGACGGAATGACGTATGCGGAGATTGCACGTCTTCACCCTGCGGAATTTGAGGATCGAATCGAACACAAACTCACATACAGATACCCAGGAATTGGCGGTGAATCTTATTTGGATGTCATTGGTCGTCTCAAACCGGTTATCAACGAAATTGAGAGAAGTAAATCTCATTTAGCGATCATCTCACATAGAGTCGTATGTCGTATCATAATGGCATATTTCCTCAATTTAGAGAAGGACTCAATCGGAGATTTGGATGTCCCCTTACATTGCGTGTACACATTTGAACCTAAACCATTTGGTGTGTTATGGCATTTGTACGAATACCAAGAATCAATTGACACTTTCAAAGAGGTGGATATGAAACAACGTACATCTAACAATAAAGCCGTGAAGACCGTGCAACAGGTAGGTATTGCATATCGAGAACGTAAGTATAGCGTTGTGCCAACGGCTCCTAATGAGAGTGGATTGAGTAGAAAGAGCAGTTTCCAAAGCAGGAACAGGAGCAGCAGTAGCACCGTGAATGTCAATGCCAGCACCCCCGCTACGGCTAGTGCAACTAGTGCACCACTGGACTTAACGAGCATACGCAGCTCTCTCCACGATTATGGACGCATGTCGCAACGATTGCCTAAGAACGGGCGATACGCACAGCGCAAACAATGAATGAATAGTGAGTAAAAAGTAAGAAGTAGTAGTAGTAATTACATTAATGAGTTTTTAAAGGGTAAGATAGACAAACAGACAGGTAGAATAGACTCTTAGTGAGTCAAATCAATGAATGAGGAGAACTAAACTTATTTCTTTGCAGCCTTAGCAGCAGACTTGGTGACCTTACCAGCCTTGTCGACCTTCTCGACAGACTTGATGACACCGACAGCGACGGTTTGTCTCATGTCTCTAACAGCGAATCTACCTAATGGTGGGTAGTCAGTGAAAGCTTCGACACACATTGGCTTGGTTGGAACCATCTTGACGATAGCTGCATCACCAGACTTGACAGACTTTGGATGGTCTTCAGTAGCCTTACCGGTTCTTCTGTCAATCTTTTCGAGTAATTC